>VMDR010000762.1:0-179558 GCA_007922815.1 Macrotus californicus | reverse complement strand
TTTTAAAAAGCTATGAAAACAGAGGTTGCAACTTGGAAATAACTGAAGATTTCAAAAAGTTGACTTGACAAAAAGAAGGTAATGCTCCAACAGAACCAAAATGGTAAAAGTAGGCAGCAATAAATTCCCAGGGAAGAGCCAAGTCAGAGAAGGTGTGGCTCTAGAATCGGGTGAGGACATATTGGGAGACCAGTCTGATCACAGAGAACTTACTTTGTGCCAAATACTATTAAGAGCACTTTATGTGTATTAATTATTTGATCCTCACAACAACCCTATGAGGAATTTACTGCCATTCCCATTTCACAGATGCCAAAACCAAGATATCAAACAGTTGTGTAACCTGTTCATGGTTACAGACACAGCTAACAGTTATGGAGCCAGGGTCTTGAAGTCCATAATAAAAGAAGGCCAAATTCTCTACCCCTAACCACACTCATTACAAAAGCAGCTAACAGGTGAGCTGACCACCCCCTTTCTCATTAATTCCTAGGCCGTCCTTCAAGGTCTACCTGAAATGATTCCTTCTCCACAAAGCCTTCTTTGATCCGCCCCCCCCCCCAATTAAACATAATCTCTTTCTCCTCTAAGCTACATATTTATCTTTTTTAACCTTATGACAAGTCATATTTTGCTTCTGACATTACAGATTTTATGTCATTCTTTTTTATTTTTCTTCGGTCTGACCCATTTTCTATTCTCCACAACTCCTAGGGCAGTGCCTGGCACACACTAGTGCTAACTAAATCTATGGAGCACTTATTCTTTGCAAGACATTGTGCTAAGCATTTTACAAGAATTATTTCACAAAATCCTCACAGCAATCCAATTCACGATAGCTATTTTTAGCCCATTCTGTGACAGATAAAATACTAGATGCACCTTAAATTCAGTAAACAAGATAGATACAGTCCCTGAAAGAAGCTTATAGTCTAGGGAGGTTGGTACTATTGGTGTCCCCAAGTACAGAGATAAAAGTGAGGCCCAAAGGATTTAAGTAATTTGTCCAGAATCACACAGCAAAAAAGTGGCAGAGCCAGAATTTAAACCCAGTTCTCAACTTTTTGAGAGGAAATGAGCAAAAATGCTTATATATCTTAATATGTAGGTGAAAGCTCAGAACTGCTCATCAAGTCATCTGCTGAGGAGCCTAGGTGAATATTTGATTTCCCTGTGTCTCTTAAAGTGGTCCCTCCTGAGCACCAATGCTTTGTTGCACGCAGGGTGGTGTGGAGGAGTTACTATTTAGCAGCGAGACCTTGGGTTACATCTATCAAATATCCTAATGGAATGGGGTGGAAAGGTAACTGCGCAATTCCTTACCTAACCGTGGTTCAACTATTCCTAAAAAGCTGTGTTCAACTCACACAATTGCGTGAGTCCGTAATTTCCAGTGGAGGGGTGAGGAAGTTTCCACAAGAGGATTACATTATCCTACACACAACTAAGGCGCCCCTCTGGCCCTTTGGGCCAGAAATACCTGCCTTCTGGCTGAACGTCCGACCGTCCACAGCCAGCTGGCCAGAGAGACTTCCTTCTCCAAACGCCACCTTAGCAACCGCACTGTGTGGCCTATCCTACCCATCTCCTCAAATAAAAGTAGCGATATCTCAAAATATCGACCAGGCCGGAAGAGGTGCCCAGGCGCACGAGTCTTATTCCCACAGTTTCTTATCTCAACAAGAGACTACCCGACTTCAGACCAAGTTCATCACGTTAAGCAGCGGAGACGACCTCCAAGAACCAAGACCCAGGCCCTGAAGCTCCTCTGACAGAGCGCACTGGGCGCCTTGGCCGCGTGTTACAGACGACGGAGCCCCCCACAACACCAAACACCACTAGCCTCCAGCACCCTCCCTTTTGCCCCGCTGCGCTCACGCAGAGGCCGCGGACAAAATGCAGGAGGCGTGTCCGGCGTAGGACGCGCGCCCCGCCTCCCACCACCCGCCAATTACCTGCGCCCCACGGCCCCGCCCCGCCTCCCTCCACCCTCGGCCTGCGCGGGCGCCTGGTGCTCTAGACTCAGCTTTCCCTCTCCGCCTGAGCGCTGAGCGCATGCGCCTTGTCAGAGGGGCTGGGTGAGGGCTCCCTATGGAGGGCAGGGGGAGGCGGAAATGGAAGGGGGCAGCGCTAGATCGCCCCTACCCTGGCAGCCGCTGAATAGCTTGTTGGGGGCGGAGCTGGGGGCTCTGATCGCTGGGGAGGTAGAGGCCTGGGCTGGGACCCAAAGCTGTAGCAGAGTCGCGGCATCCGGCTGACCCGCCATTGTTCATGTATGTGTGCCCGCTTAGGTCTACATGGAGAACTGCTTGGCGGCCGCGGCGCTGAACGGAGTGGACCCGCGATCCCTGCAGCGCTCGGCTAGGCTGGGTCAAGAAGTGCTGGAGCGGGCTAAGAGGAGGGCGGTGGACTGGCATTCTCTGGAGTTTCCCAAAGGCAGCGTGGGGGTCATTTCCCAAGAGCAGCGCTACGGTGAAAAATGGCCCGCAGCCGGTCCCAAGCGCCTTTTCCTAGGAGAGGTGAGGGCCACTGTGCTGGGGAACCAGCCCATTCATTCGCCCAGCAGTGTGGCCTGCTGGGCACCGGGGCACGGACCACACAGAAGCACCTAAGAGATCCTGCCCTTGGCGGCGGAAGCTGTGAAGTGTCAAGAAAGTGAACGGAAAAGCTCTTTGAAAACCCGTAACATTTACAGATCATTATTGGGTAGCTCTAGGATACTGTTAGTGTTCGGCCCTGGTTGGTTACTTTTAAAAAAAGTTATTATATGCTACCATCTGAGATTAAAGGAAAGCCCGTAAACCAGTCTTTGCCCTGGGTAAATTGCACGTCAATGTACTCCTTTTAGAGTTGTAGTTCTTTCTCACCGACTTCAACTTTCAGAGACTTACGAAAAGTAAAACGGGAGGTATTCCCCAAATGACTTCATTCTCCAGTAGAGAATACTAGATCTCACCTGTGACTTGCCGTTTATTCAAATAGAGAGAAGAAAGACGCTCAACCCTCAGTGCTTCCTTCAGAACAATGGCTGAATTCATGGACTATACTTCAAGTCAGTGTGGGGTAAGTTGGTGTAAGCTGAAGCCATGCCCGGATCTGCGTGGTGATGGATCACAAAGTGGACCTTTGTGGACTTTAGGGAGAATCTGGAGACTACCATTTCACCCTGCCCTGTCTTCATGGGTCAGTTGTAATCATTTGAGGATTTAAACCAGGTGATAAATCCAAACTATTGTAGAATTCAACAATATTTATTGAATGCCTAATTCATTGGATATTATTGAGGATAAAGCAGTGAACAAGTCAGAAGAGGTCTCTGCCCTCATATTATTTGCTGAATTCCAAAACAATCAAGTCCAAATATTCAGAGTTTTTTAAACTTTGAACTGATGAGTACTTAAAAAAAATTCATTAGGATCACTCTAAACTGGAACTGAGCCTCTGTTTTCAAAATGTATAGAAACAAAAACTGAAACGAAATCCATACATTAGAATTTAACCTCTGTTTCAAGTCCCTGCTAATGTAGTTTTGAGGTATGTCCCTATGGGTTCGTATTGCTTGATGGCCACAAAGGTGGTTCTGTGGAACAGGAGCAGCCTCCCAGGGATCAGACCCATGCTCTGCCACATGTTGGCTATACACCTTAGAACAGTTAGTCCGTCTCACCCCTACCTTCCCTGTCGAAAAAATGAACGTCTCTGAAGTCCTTTCCAGCCTTTCCAGTCTGTTTCTTTAGTTTCCACTGAGAGATGAACATCAGAAAATTACCAGAAACTAGAGCATGAAGACTTACGGCAGCACTTTCGGTACTACTCATTGAAATGGATGAGCAAAGGTTTTAAAGACCCTCTTCTCAAAACTCTATACTAAGGTCATCTTTAAGTACTTTGAGAGAATGTTGAAGGCAGGCCAGCCAACATTCAAGGAAATCACCTGCATAGAAGGCAATCTTTATGGTCTAAGAATTACAACAGACTCTGGGTCTCTTCCAGCCTTAACTGTTTGTGATTCCTGTGTGGTTGTAAGCATGCTGGTCTGTGAGGGAGAAGGAAGAGAATGCTTTGTTTCTGTCTTTTCAGTTTCATATATTAAGATTTCAAAAACTGTTTCATCTTTCTGCAACTTTCACAGACTCCCAATGGCTCCAAGAACAAGATTCCAACCAATGAGATGTAGTTCAGAGAATACTTTTATGTTCTTACTCTGTTAAGTGGTTTAAGAAAAATCCGTGACTTAGGTTCTACTGTGAAGTGATCGACTTAAAAGGAATAATGTTCGTCCTTGGTTTGAGGTTTAGCAAATTGGTGTTCTTCATTTTGGCTTTCAGTTCAGGTCTCTGTTATGGATGGAGCCTCAAAACCCCTTGTGTGAGATAGAATTAAAAACAGTATTCTGAGTTGGTCGTCACAATTTTGAAGCAGTCCCTAAGGTACATCATTAGGTCCATGTCTTGAAGTGCTTTCCCTAGCTTCTCATTCTTTTGGTCTCATGCCTTAAATACTGTCCATACGCTGCATTCAAATTAAACAGGCTGCATTCATTATTAGTCATAATCAAGGGCAAATCGAAGGTTAACTTTGAGCGGAAGGAAGGAAGCAGACAAGAAAAATATAACAGCTTTCTGATCCTTTGCATTATTGTCCTTAAATTGGAGACTTCTTCCTTCCCCTCCCCTACTCCACAGGGGAGAGCGGCTGCATAGCTCTTGGGTTTATGTTACGTTTCCTGTTGTATTTCCAAATCTCAAGGAGATACACCCCTTTCTTCCCTTGTCTGAGACTTAGACAGTTGACATGGAACTGTTGTGCATCAGAACTTGTCATGAGATGAAAAGGCATGTGTATTTGCCATGGGGGAGCAGTCAGGGAAATTACTTAACCTGGCAAAGAGCATGGTCCTGCCCAGCTCCAGAGTTACCAGAGTTGTTGCCCTATAAAGGCAGCAGATGGCAGCAAAGTGATGCCAAAGGCACCTTCCTTCTCTGCAGCCAGTTTACACGGGCTAAGATGTGTTAAATGACTTCGCAGGCCTGTCAAGCGGGCAGGCAATTTACCTTTGCTCTTTTGCCTCCATTCTTAGCCCTTTTTTGCCCAAGTAACAGAGTTTTCTGAAAATTTAACCAGACTATTTAACCACATTTTTCACATTACTTCTCTAGAAATATTACTCATCTGTGCCAGAGGAAGGAGGGGCAATACACGTCTATCGATATCACAGAAGGAAGTCACAACTGCACTCGTGCTCGGACCTGGGGAGTGGTCAGGTATGCATCCTCCACTGTCCTGTGCTGTGTGCTGAGCCTCCCAAGATGGAGGCCCTCTGTCAGGAGCTCCTGCTGGAGCTGTATGATTGGATGCCTGCGTGACTCAGCATTCCACTCCACAGAAATGTATCAACCCCCAGTCTCAGAGGACTTATAGCAGGGAACATGAGATAGGGGTTTGTCTAAACTATAATATTGATGCCACTGTAGGATCTTCCCTTGAGCCTGCAATCCTGGGCCATGGGATTCTTGGGCAAGCTTAAAGAAAAGAGCTTTGAATACCCTCTTCTACATCTAGGAATAGGAAAGAGACTTTTTTCATAATCCCATGTTAGGTAGTGATATGTATCATGTCTTAGGTAATTTTCAAAAAGTGCAAGAAGAGGATGTCTTAGCAAAATATTTTTCCTAAAGATAATAACACTTACAGGCCTCTCACTACAAACTTACCTGTTTTTACTACGTGTCATTCCGGGGGAAGACAAAGATTCTACTTGTGGAACTGATCCGACAGAAATCCTTTGTTGCTGAGGAGAGTAGGTGTTTTTATTTTTGTTTTTAAACTCCCCTAGTTGTACTGAAAAATAGCAAACTTAAACACAGAGTCTCATGCACATGTTGGATTTGTGACTTCTCTGGCCTGTGGGTTTGGGGGAGGGAAGTGTGGCCACAGGGATGAGAGTGAGGACTGGATGCACACAGGAAGCCCCTCTTGTTCTCTGGCCTGACGTGTGAGGAGCAGCACCAGAACCCGAACCCTGGCTTCCCTTTTCTGGCCTGACGCCAAAGGGGTGGTATGTGGGCAAGAGTCATCCCTACCCCTCCCATTCTTTCCTGTAAAATGTGAGCTGGTACCTCTCAGGGAAATGTATCGGTTCAGCCTGTTCCCCTCTAGGACCCGCACTCCTGAGACAAGCTCAGAAGACACTTGTGTCTTCTGAGAGCCCCTTAAGTGCCTGTCACTTCTGCACTCTAACCCTTCTATCCAACCTCGTACCCCCACGTTATAGACTAGGAAAGCAAGGCTTCGAGAAATGAATCCCTCCCAGTAAATAGCAGACGTAAGATTCAAACACAGGTTTACCTGACTCCGAAGCCCGTGAAGGATAAAAAGTAATCCTGGTGAACATCTGACTAAGAATATCTCACAGAATTCACTAAAAGCCTTAATAATTTAGGTGACAACGTAGAAAAAGTTGACAGAACAATTGTTAGTTCCTAATAAAGTAATAAAGTAGGAGAAAGTTTATCTTTGTAATCCAGAAGTGAGAACTTGGGCACTAAACAATGTTTCTACTTGTTTCTTCAGAGTAAAACAACATCCCTTGGCTTTGGAAGCATCTATCAAGCCCCAGAGCACATCCCAGAGGCATCCCTGCCTGTGAGTACAGAGTTCCCAGTGTCCCTACATGGGGCTTCACCGCCATTGCGAAGTCGGGAGCCAGCTGACCTGGTCACTTCAGGGTTCTTTGTGCTGGATCTGCAGTGTCTTTGTGTTGGGTGTTTTTAGCCTTGTGGAGCATGCACAACATTGTAGTTCAGTGTGAAATTCTGTTTTCTCAGTATTCTTCCTTCACTTGAAGCTTTAGGGATGCTCTGCGCCTGAACTCATAGTTGTGGTTGGAAAGAATGTGAAGTATTCCCGTCTCAGTTCCTACAGCTCAGCTGGGCTGGCGCTGGGTCCTGCTGGAATTCCACCATCTGTTCAAGCAGCAGGAGGGGCCTGACCCTTATGCTTACAAAGTGAATACCATTGCTGACATCCTGAAACTTACACATTTGGTGAGATCAGGTTCCAAAACATGTGAAGGGATTTGTTCCCATTTTCCACTCATGTTTCTCTGTAAAAAGCATATAGGGGTAAGTTTCTCATTAGGATCAAGTACTCACTCATTAGTTTATAAACTCAGGAAATCTTTTGGAACTTGGAAGGGTTGGAATCCTGAAGAAAGGAACTCCAGCATGTTGCTGTAATAATTTGCTTTTTTTTTTTTTGTATACAATATGCTAGCCAAGATTCAGAATATATTGGGTTGGCCAAAAAGTCTGTTTACTGTTTTCAGTAAAATAAAAGACACATTTTTCATTTTCACCAATGACTTTATTGATGTGGGTGTTGTGAGTGTGTCGGCTATCCCGTGTAGTGTAACATTGTTCTCAATTTGAGGGCTATCAACTTCAGCTGGTCTACCCGACTGTGCAGCATTGTCCAGCGAGAAATCTCCAGCACGAAACTTTGCAAACCACTTTTGACAGTTTTGATCAGCTATAGCGCCTTCTCCATTCACTGCACAAAGTTTTTTTTGCATTTCAGTTGCGTTTTTACCTTCCTTGAAGTAATAAAACATAGTATGCCGAAAATGTTCTTTATTTTCTTCTATCTTCAATATTAAGATGGCTACCAAAAAATTGACCAATTTTTATGTTTTTTTTTTAAATGCATGCTGATATGACAGCTGTCACAATACAATCTAACAAAGTTGTGTTGAATGAAGTTAAAAGACAACTAAGTGCTATTAGAGCCAGCTTATGGAAAAACCCAAACGAACTTGTTGGCCGACCCAATATAGCACAGCAAGTAGCAACTAAGACTGTTGTCCTTCTAGTACAAATGGAAGTTGTTAGGCTTAGATGCCTGCAGCACTTGCAGGATTTTGGCAATGCCAGCCTTCCGGACGAGCTCGGTGTTGGCAGCACATGGGCCAGCCTTACCCCGAATGTGTCCTTTTATTCGGACAAATGAATCATCCTTGCCTTTCTGAACTTCGGATACAGCTGTATTTTCTGAACCTACCTTTGTTTCTTTACATAGTTGATGACCAATAAATGCCTGTGTCATTCACATCAGTTAGATGATGCTACACCTGTGCCTTTGCAGTAACTGGAGTATAACATGAAAGCATGTAACATAAAGCAGCTTTGGGAAAAAATTGGCTTCAAATCTATCAGTTGGAGGGGGAGGAAGTTTCTTAAAAGTACAAGTATCATCATTCATCTTCCTAGTAGAATCTGCTGGCCAGTGGTTTTGTCCCCTCCCTGGGAGTGGTGGTGGCAATGACAGCTTCTCCTTCCAGGCACTGAGTAAGCATGAGTGGTGTCCCAGCTGTGGAATAAGAGCCTTGGTGCTAAGTGACAGGCTCCTTCCTGGTTTGCAACTTTGCTCTTTTGCCATCTAAACTAAGACTCCCTTCTCTGCTTGCACACCTGCCATGGCCCCCTTCCCCGCCACGTGTGAAGTCTGTCATCGGAGGCTGTGCTCAGCTCAGCTCCAAACATCAGTCTTCCTGCTTCCTCCAGTGTCCCATGCTTTGCACTATCGGAGAACAGTCTGCCGAGGGAGGGCTTTTGCCAGCCAGCTGACTTGCTGCATGACAAGATGGAATCTACTCATAGAATTCGCAGCTTTAGGAGAAATATTTCATCATCCCAATAATGAATTTAGCAAAGCACAGTAGAAAAGAATGATTCTCATAATTCCAAGGTGCCTCTACATCACTGCTAATCTGTGCTAAGAAGTGCCACTGTCTGCTTTTGATCCCCAAACAATGGACTTAGCCTTTCCCTCTTCCTAATTCTTATCTTTCTATTCCAGCTAGAGTGTTCCTTTTATGACCCTTCATGTTCCTACAATACTTGGATATTTACAGTGTTCTCACATGGGAGGCAGGTATTACCACAGTCTTAGAACTAAGGAAACAAGCAGCATAGGGAGACGCTGAGACTTACACAAGGGACAGTCCTATCAGGTGGCTGAGACTTGAAAACAGGACCTCCGTCTCCCACATTCATGCTTCATTCCATCCGGCCTCTGGCACACAGAGGTAGCCTGGTGGGGGTGCCTTGGGCATTGGGATATAAAAACCTCTAAACTGCTAATATTTCCTTTCCTTCCAGGCTGACAACATCTCTAAAGACCTGTACATAGAAGTGTATCCAGGGACCTATTCTGTCACTGTGAGTGCAGATGACTTAACTAAGAAGACCCAAGTGGTGGCAGTTGATTCAGGAGAAAGCGTGGACTTGGTTTTCCCCGTATGATGTTGGCCGTCACGTTGCCTTTTTTTAAGTAGCAAGGAGAATAAAGCCACCATATGATTCTCATAACAGTTACACATCCATCCTGCTTTGGGGGCCGACTCTAAAGGGTCAGCCTTACTGGGAACTGGAGCTTGTCTCTTTCAGTGCCTATTGAAAGTGTAGAAGTCCTCCTACCCTGTTTTCCCTGAAAGTAATAATGGCTGTCTGAATAGTTTTTACTGCTTGCTTTCTAAGTCAAGGTTAATTATGATAATAAAAAGGAGACTCGATTTGGAAATAAAGAGAATACCTTTTTAATGGTATTAGGAGCAACAAAATGTCATTCATGTCCAGCTGTAGGCTGTATGAAAAGACGGCAGAGAGGCTGTGGACACGGATGCCCCAAACAGGCTGACCACAACCTGTGACGTGTGGAGCAGCATCCTCAAGCTGACCTCACCAGGCAGGCAGCCCTGGCCAGGGCCGCCAGCACGCCGGCACCTCTCACAACAGGTGCCTTCCTGTCGCCCCTCTGCAGGGAAGTCTTAATGGGGTGAAGATGCTGCTGCTTATTCAGCTCTCCTCTGTGGCCTGCACGCTACCTCCTTCCGCTGGAGGCTTTGCCAGCCACTCTGTAACTCTTCCTCAGGCATTTACTCTCTGCAGCTTCCTATAAGGGGGAAAGCCCTAAGCGTGTTAGACTGACTGTAGTTTTAAGGATCAAAAGGCACTGATTTTAAAAAGCCATCGGTGAGTCCTTAACGTTGAAGCTACCTCACCAATAGTGTTATTGCTGCACCTCTCAGTTTAGTTGCCTAGTATTCATCTCATTTTGAACATGACAAGTCTTTCCTCAGGGGAAAAACACCCGCACTTTGTGTGATGAACATGAGGTTTTTAAGTAGAGCTATAGTGGCAATGCTATTGAGAAACAGACTCCCATGGACACGACCTAGTAAAGCAGACCCATGCCCGTCACCAAAGAGAGGGTCATTTAAATGGGGACCCTTGCTCCCCTAAGAAGCTTGTGATGATCTTTATGGGTTCTGTAAGCCTTTTGAAATTATGTGCAAAATTGTGGGTATGTGAATTTTTCTGGAAAGAGGAGTTATAGGTTTTATTTTCAAAGAGGGTGTGACCCCAAAAGGTTGAAGAACCATAGAGGGAGTCCTTAAGAAGCCCCTTCCCAAGGGATTCAGAAGGAACAATGAGGCAGTTACAAAGTAGCCGTGGGGACGTAAAGTACAGCACAGGGAATACAGTCAGTGATGTAATAACTGTGTGGTGCCAGGTGCATGCTGGCATTATCGGGGGGTTGCTTTGCAAACTATGTAACTGTCTAACAACTATGCTGTACATCTGAAACTACACAATAATATTGAATGTCAACTGTCATTGAAAAAAAAAACAATAAAAAAAGTCTCTTCCCAGCCATGCTACTTTACCTAGGTCCTCAGGGCTTCTAGTCTAAGGAGCTCTGGCCTCTCGGACGCGCCGTGGTGGCGCCCTGACTCAGTTCTCTGCCTGCTGCTTTCTCTGGTGGGATCTGCGGTGGCTCCGTGTCAGTTGCTCCCAGGACCAGCTCCTCGGCACTCCCCACGACTACAGTTTGTTCTCTCTGTTGTTTGTTGCCCTTCGCTTCCTTCTGGATGTCGCAGCATCTTTTTCCTAAACCTAAAATTCAGTGGGACATGTTGAATACGCCACCATTTCGATGGGATGGGCCTTGACTAAAGTGAACTGTGCCAAGGGTCACAGATTCTCTTCACTACGTGTAGGCTCCTAGCACTGTTCTCTCTTTTTAAAGAAGAAATAAATTGTGTTAGTCATTTCTGCCCATTATGCTTTTGAGAAACGTATCTGATCACCAGATTTGGAATTGGGTAGAAGTTACCAGGTGTATTTTTCAAACTAGCCATTTGGGGAAGCAAAGGTAACCCCCTGCCACCAGTTAAAGCAGCTTGTAAGTCACATCACAAAGAAGAGATCGTAAACTGATAGAAAAACAAGTTTTCGCAGGTTGAATGAGGCCACAAAAAGTAGGGAGGGATATGACTTCCTCAGGAATAGGCAATATATAAGAAGGAAGAAATACTTAAAAGGAAACCTATCATTTCCCTGACTTAAAACTGCAGATTGAATCCTGTTTCAGCCATACGCAAGGGAGGAGAGCAACATGGCTGCTGGTAGCCAACAGTCTGCTTTCACCAAGCCCTGGCTGGTGTGGCTCAGTGGATTGAGCGCGGCTTGCAAACCAAAGGGTCACTGGTTTGATTCCCAGTCAGGGCGTATGCCTGGGTTGCAGGCCAGATCCCCAGTAAGGGCCACGTGAGAGGCAACCACACATTGATAGTTCTCTCTCTTTCCTTCCTCCTCCCTTCCCCTCTCTCTAAAAATAATAAATAAAATCTTTAAAAAAAAAAGCCAGTCTGGCCTCTCCAGCTGATCCTGTTTCAGGATCAGATGGTAACCTCATTGCCTGTTATATCCAAGTAACAAAAGGTGTGGAGGCTGGAGGGACCCAATACTAGAGGATTATTCAGAGGCAGAGCCTGAGACTGACGGTCAGTCAAGCATCAGTACTTGGTGGCTACCGAGCACAGCAGGAGATGCAAAGCAACACGTTTCCCTGAAAGAATACGAAATCTGGAGAGGAGGAAGGAAAGCTCTGGGGTTTGGCATTGTGTCATCATCACTGGTTTGCTGTGGCACACAGTAGCCCACCTGTGATGACGGCCGGGGGTGGCCACTTCCTCCACACCCCATCTCAGGCATATTCTCCATAGTTTGGGGTTCAGGGTTGGCACCGGGAAGAAGACAGGTCCACTGAGTCTCACAGTTCAGCTCCAGGAACTACCTTTGCCTGGAACAGCAACTGATCCAGCACGTGAAGGACAGCCAGGACAAGTACCCAAAGATACTAAATTTCTCCTTATGTAGCCCATGATTATCACCTATTTTGGGAAATAAAACTCTGCAGTGGATTTGTTTAAATATGGAGATGGGGAGAGAGACTGAAGGTAGGATTGGGTGGCTAGGCGGAGGCAATAAAAGCAGTGTGTGCTCTGGGCCAGGGACTGGCTCCGGTTTGGCACCAGTCTAGAGGATGCTGTGAGGCTGCCACGGCAGTAGGGATGCACCAGGTCCTGGGGCACGTCTGACCACCTTGACCCCTCTGGTTACCCCACTGGCGCCCCTCTCCATGCGGCAGGGCCTGGGGCAGCCCAGCTGCTCCCCACAGACTCCTCTGTAGGTACGGCGTTTCTTTCTCCCCGCTGTGCTGAAGCAGGAGGCGGTAGAAGCCATGGAGAATTTAGCACGAGAACTCTAGATCTGGGCACTATTTTCTTTAGATTATCACCTGCTGGGAGGGCACATCTAGTAGAAAAAGCTGATTCTAAGTAGCTTTGCTGAAGCCTCCCAACGTTTCCCTCTGCGAGACTGGAATGACCCATTTCACAGAAGCACAGGGACCTTCCCCCAGCCTTTGTACAGGGTGGGCAAAAGTGGGTTTACAGTTGTAATACAAATAATATAATAATACAAGAATACACTGTTTCCTGTACTCACAACTGTAAATGTACCTTTGTTTGCCTACCAGTGTTTCTAATATTTCCCCTCAGATAGGGGAGGAAGAGCCCCGCTGGTCATGGCTGGCTTCTTGTCTTTTTACTATTTCCCTCTCAGAGATGGGGCAGAGTTCCCACACCTTTGAAAGCCAGGAAGGCCCGGAACCCTCTGATAAAACACAACAGCCATGACGTATATCCACCCCTGCCCACCCCAAAGCCCAGGGTCCAGCGGAGACAACCAAGAAAGTTTCTCATTGTAGAAACAATTTCTCAACCATCTGGTGCTGAAGACTAATAAAAAGCTTATCCTGGGGCAAGACTGAAATCCTCGTGGGCTAGGAGGTCTTTCTGGCTGAGCAGCTGTCCTGGAAATAGGGCGATGTCTTCATTCAGGGACCCACGGGTGCTGTCTAGAGATCCTTGAGCTTTTAGCAATGGTATTCTTTAACCCATCCCTGCCCCCGACTGAATGTTCATTTAGCTCATTGAATGTTAAATTAGTGACCCCAGGACCCCAAGAATCTCATCCAGGACCAGGCTTATCCCCCACCATATAGCTCAGACAGCGGACAGGCTTCTACTCTTCCGGGGCCCCTTTGGGAAGTTTGACAGAGTGCGCATGAGGCACATCAGTGATCTACTGCTCCTAAACCTGTGAGGGCATATCACACAGTTTCTAGCTCGAGATACAGAAGTTTGGGGATGGCCCTGACCGGTGTGGCTTAGTGGTTGGGTGTCATCCTGCAAGGCGAAAGGTTGCTGGTTTGATTCCCGGTCAGGGCACATGCCTGGGTTGTGGGTTCAGTTCCGTTTGGGGTGTATGAGAGGCAACTGATCGATATCTCTCTCCCTTTCTCCCTCCCTTCTCCTCTCTCTAAAAAAAAAAAATTTTTATTAAAGGAAGTTTGGGGATGGCTGCAGATTGCCAACAGTAACACTGCTTCCCTCCGAGCTTCAAAGAAGGAGCAGCACAGTGCAGTGCCCTGCTTCTGACTTATTAAGGGGCCTCTCTGGAGAGCGGGGCCTGATGACTGGTGTTTAAGAAATCGTGTCTGAGCTTCTCAGGGTGCTGAAGACTAACCAACCCCTGGAGGCGTTGAGGCACTTCATCCAGAGGAAAATCAAGGTCTCTGAGAACAAAGAGGGTGGGGGCAAGTATTATAAAAACAGAGGATAGCAGCGCCCTGTCAGGAGAGACTCGTGAAGAAAGGACAGCTGTCAAAGAGAGAGGCAAACCTGGGCAAGAAGATCACCCCATCCTTTCTTGCTGGGCTTTACTGTTTAAACGGAAACCTACCATTTATTTCCCTTATCACAGACTCTGCTTCCACATGGCCACACCCCTAAGTATTATTTCCAATCCCAGCTTAGTGGTTATATGGCTCAGATTCCCAAGAGACATAAGGGAGGGAAGGGAGCAAGGGCCTCAGCCCCGCCTTAGAAGGTGTACCTGGCTTCCCAGGCTGCGGCTCAGGCCCGTTTCTCCTCCAGTACTTCCACTCGGACTGGCAGGGGCCACCCGGCCTCCTCGGAGTCTTCTCAGCGGGGACGGGGTCTGTGTTGGCCGTGCTGTCCACCAGCAGCCTCTGGGGGAGGCCCATCCCCAGACCTTTCTCCACATCCTCTTCGGAGGAGGGCGGGGAGGACACAGCTGCGGGAGCTGGCACCTCTACTTCCTCCTCTGTAGGAGCCTCCAGGGGCAAGAGCTGTGCTGTGGGCTTCAGCTCTGCCTCTGGATGTTCTCTGGCTGTGACCCCCGAGGCCCTGGTTAGAGGCCACCAGGTGGGTCCGGCCAAAGGGCAGCCGAGGCAGCCCTGGCACAGCAGCTGGCAGCAGGCATGGGGGTGGCAGGGAGGGCACAGGAACGGAGGGCCCAGTGGAAGCCCGTAGGTGACACACCCTGGGCCCGGCCCCAGCAGAGAGCAGCAGGGGGCCCTGAGGAGGGCATTGGCGTGCTCCCTGGTCAGAGGCCGGCACAGCTTCTCCACAGCCTTCTTCCAGACAGCGGGGGGCACCCACCTGACCCCACCTAGCGGCACTGTAGCTGTCTTGCCATTCCAGAAGTGGACAGTAATTTCTTCTTTCCATGCTACATAACAGAAAATGGCAATGTTTTGTTACAACTAACTCTTCTGTATCATGAGATAAGGGTTCTCCTCTCCCCAAAAGCAGCCCTTCTGCTCTGATTGCCTCCTCACGTGGACTTCTCCCAGAAAGCCTGCAGGAACGTGCTCTCACCTGCTCCATATTTACCCCCTCATTTCCGGTGCACCTGCACACACCTCCCTGCCTCAGTTTTGATGTCAAAACCAAAGTACCTCCTCAGGTGGGGGGCTGGAAGGAGGAACCTCCTTCTGTCATTCTCTGAATTACAGTGATGCTGACTGTCGGCCCTGTAGAAGGGGACTGTCCCAGTCTCTGGACGACTTGGTGGGGGACAGGTCATGAGTACCGGTGGGACCCCAGGATAACCCACCACATCATAGGTTAGCTAACCAAGATATGTGTAATAGTTTTAGGCTCTTTTACTCTGATGAGAAATATTTTTTAATTTGAAAGTTAGGATTTGTAGATTTGTTGCCACACCCCGGATCAAGCTGCAAGTGAGGAGGTAAGGGTGTTTGTTTTTTTAATGCCTCTAAGAGCCCCGAGCTGTAGCGACCCCTTTGCTCTCTCCTCTGGCCTGATCACCAGCCTGGTTCCTTCTGTGAACCAGTAGGTCAGAGCAGCTGGCCTTACCTCTCTGGGGATCTCTCGCCTCCAAGCCCAAGACAGTGGCAGGGCCATACCGCTGTCTGTCTGGCTCCCAGGGGGCCAGCACCTTGTCCCCAGGTTGCAGTGAGCGTTCCGTGGATGGTGAGAACTGAACGACATCTTCTCCCAAGACCACGCTCTGCCGCTGAGCTGGCAGCTCTGGGCCTGTGACAAGGGCAGCCTCAAATTCCACGAGCAGGGCCCCCTGCCTCTCCAGCTGTGGGGAAGAAAACACTCAGAATAAGGTCTGGGGTGAGGAAGTGCCACAGGGGGCACCATGGCTCCCTGCAACCGAGCCCTGGAACCAGGCCCCGGGGCTTCCTTACAAACACTGAGGGCCATTCAGAGAAGGAAGGGGGACAGGTACTGCTTAGAGGCCATTGTAGCAGAGAGGGCAGAGGGTGGTGAGGGCACTCTTTCCTCGCCACCTCTTCTTGCCGGGGGGCAGCTCTTGTTCATGCCATCCTGCCTTTCCTTCCCGTTCTCGTCCTTTTCTTGTTTCCTCTTCTCCTATTCCTGTTTCTGTCCTACAAACCCTGGGGCCTCTGACTCTTTCCCCAATGCACTCCCCCGGCTGCTAGCGTGTCCAAGAAGTGTTGTCCCTGTGTCCAGGACCAGCCAGTGACGGTGTCTTCACCCACAGGCCCACAAGGGCGAGGAGTGCTAGGGCAGCCCTCAGCCCCGCGTCATGCCAGTGAGGAAAGGGTGGGAGAAGTGCTAAAGCTAGTTAAAGGTATAAGCTTTTTTGAGAGCTCAGTGTGGTTTTGAAAATAAATAAATTCTGGTTAACAAATCACTAGACAGAACCTCTATTTGAGCAAAACTGCTAATGTCTCATTTGAATTCACCTATTAGTTCCTTGAAAATGACAAAACGACTTTTGATTGGAGACTTTATCATTCACATATTTTTCAGCACCCACACTAGTCTTTCTTCCACAGATCCCCATTCCCAAAGTCTGGCTCCAGAAAGAAGAGACAAACCCCGAAGCAAGCAGCCACTGGGGTAAAAGCCGGGCCTGGTTCCTGAATGCAAGTTCCTGTGCTTCTGCGTGTGCGGGTACCCAGGCGTGCACACGGGCACACGTGTTTGTTCCTGCTTCCCTCACTCAGGCTGTTGCTCAGAATTCCACACATTGAATTCTACCGAACAAAGTACTCTACAATAAATTCCTGTTGCTGGTTAAGCCGTTCTGTCTGTGTCTCCTGACTACTGAGTGGTTAGGCCACTCTGACTCCTTTCTGACACAGCCCTGGCGCGCTAACGCACTCAGACACCACGTTTCCACCCACACAGCCTGGCTAGGGAAGAGCTGTGTTTCTCTGAGAACCTGAACTGCTGTGCACACATAGCTGAGGAATGTCGGGTAGGACAGGGTCACACTGCCAGGGAGACGGGGGCACGAGGGACTCACCTCCGGAGCCGTCTTTATCTGAGCCCGGTAATAAAAGCCATCCGGTTCCCTTCTCGCCAGGACCCACGTGCCAGCAGCGTACCCTGCTCTTCCCAACCAGCGGGGCCCCTGCCACGCCGGCTCAGCAACATGCAGATATGGCTGATAAGACACACATCTGGGAAAAAGCAAATGGAATTAGGAAGCAGAGAAGACCCAGCCTTAAAAACATCAAGAAACACGTTCCACGGATAGATCTGAGCAGCACTGAGGCATGTGTGTGACATGCAAAGCTGCCTGGAACAGAAGTCCATGTGTCCAGTGCCCATCTATGACTCCCCAGGAGGTAAACTGGGGGACGGGGCAGAAGGGGATGGCGGCGGAAGGGACCATCGTTTGAGGACTGGCAATTGTTTCAAGGTAATCAAAATGTGATTAGCCTTGATACATTCAAGTTCATTAATGCTGGTTCTGAGACTTGACAGCAGACCAGAGAAGAATAGCGCAAAGGTAAACCCTAAGTGGGTGTGTGGGATTCCAGGAGGAGGCTTGTGTGGTGACGCCAAAGGAGCAAATGTGGGGAGTGCTCGGCGCTGTGGGGCGGGAGGGAGGAGGAAGCGCTGGGGTGGGGGCCGCACTGCGGAGCTGGACAGAGGCTGCGGGGACAGAGAAAAGGAGGAGCTAGTTCTGGGAGTTTTGTGGACATGGCTGAGCCAGAGAGGGAGGGATTGTTGAGTCAGAGCTTGGGTTTCTGGAGAAGCTGTTTACTTTCATGGGCAAGCCTGGCTATAGGATTGCTTCACTCTGGCTTTGAATGAGGTGCCCACATAGGAGAAGCAAGGAAGGGGGCTGGCTGTTAAGGGCTCGAGCTGCCACCCAGGCAGACTGAAGAGAGGGGCAGTCCCTGGGACTTACACAGCTAGTGCTTACAGGCTGAGGGGCCTTTCCCCTTTGTAGGTGCACCTTAGACAGCTGACTGAGGATCCAGTTCCGGAAGAGCCAGGAGAATGGAGGGAACCTGGGGAGGGGCCTGGAGACCTCACCTTGCCTCTGGGTTGCGGAAACCCTAAGTTCTCACATAGCGCCAGAACAAGTCCCATGGTTGATGCTAAAATGATCCAGAAACTGTACAAGCAGGGATGCCTGCCTGCTTTCTCTCACATAACCCGACTTCGACACATGACGCTCTGCTGTATGGTGGGACGAAAGCCGGGAAGCACTCAAGGTCACTGGGGGCACAGTGTAGATTGGGGTCATGTAACAGCTTAAGCAAATCATAGCCCACACAGTAGGGAACACTTTTGGCCTTCCCAGGAAGCAAGTTCTCTCCCTCGAGGTACACTACGCAGAACCAAAGGACAGAGAAGAAAAAGGGAGATGACCACCACTTCCTCCAGAGGGGCAGAGCCCAGTACCTGGTGAGAGGGCTGTGCCAGGTGAGCCAGGGTGCTTGGGGGCCAAAGGGGCAGGTGAAGGAGAGGTCCCAGGGAGCAGCAGTGCTGGCCCAGGTGGGGACCTCCAGGGCTGTGGCCACACTGCAGTATTTGGGCAAAGGCATCCCAGGCTCTGCGGAGGATTCCATGGGCTTCGGAGAGACCACCTGAGAACAAGCACCACCATTATCTGAGTTGCAGCTCAGCAGAGGGCAGGGGACTGGGACGGGCCTCTCTGGGGCCCGATTCATTCCCACAGACGCTCAGAGTGTCCTCTGAACCGCCTGCCTCGGGCACCTTGGTTCAGGAAAGGGTGGAAAGAGCAGGAGTTGTGATTGTGGAAAAATCTGCTTTAAATTCTTCACAGCCTGTGGGCTGCATGCTCACTTTGCCCCTGCGCTGCAGTCACCGCTCAGTCAGGAGGTAACGCATGGAAGGCACCTGCAGTCACCGCTCAGTCAGGAGGTAACACATGGAAGGCACCTGGCATGCAAGTGGCTCAATACACACCTTAGTTCTCTCCTCCTTCTTCCTCTCCAGTCGTAGACCTCCTGTCGGGGGAGGGTAGGGTGAGACCACACTTCCCTTCACAAATCCTAACCCCAGTGACAAAATGACCCCTAGCCCAAGCCACAGACCCCACTCCTAACCCAGTCATCTATAGGACCGACTCAGGCCCAGGCCCAGCTGAGATCCCAGGGCTGTGGCCTCCACAGACCTGTTCAGAGGTAACAGCTATAACCCAGGGCCCAAGATCACACTCTGCTGCCCCAGCTCCCCAGAGCCCTGTCAGGGTCTGCCCCTGCCCAAGTCCACAGGTCTGAACCCGAGGGCACTTACCCACAGCCCCAGCCTTCTCCACCTCGGCCTCAGCCCTTTGACAGTTGGGGCTCAGGGCCTCAGACCAACTGACTCCTGGTTGCCAAGCAGGTTGCCATGGCTGTGAGCCAGAAGGAACACTGTAGGCTGAGTGTACTGAGCATGTGCAGGGGGTGACAGAGGGCCTTGGGAGGCATGGGCCGGGTGAGGGGGCAGAGGGTTATTCTCCATCTGTAAAGAGGGAGATATTGGGGAGAAAGGTCATGGTAGCTTCAATTCCCAAAAGCTCAGGCTTCCTCACTTCCTGACTGCCGGAAGACCCAGTCATGGTGGGAAGCCCTCATGGATCCCGGGGGAGCCCTGGATTCAGGACTATTGATGTGCCTCCACCCTGAGCAAGCAAGGGGCTGGGGTGTGCGGAGCCACTGGCTGGACTAGGGACTCTAACACAGAACTTGTTGGTAGTTGAAAACAAAATAACCGAAGGTGCAGGCATGTTTGTTTGTAATAGAAAGGACTCTGCCTAGAAGCGGAGGTGTGGTAACCACTTGTGGTGGTGGAGTGGACAGTGGAGACCAAAGGAACAGAAGTCTAGTTTCTGCTCTCATTTGAACATCCACAGAAGCTGGTTTTGAAGCAGCTGACAGTCACTGCGCAGCGGCTGTGTGCCAGGCGAGGCAAAGTGGAAAACAGCGAGTCAGTTATGTAGGGACATTTGTAGGTGTCTCTCCCATGTTCCTGCTCCCCTGTACCACCAGCGCCTATTTCTATTTGGGGATCCACATGGTCAGGAAAGGCTGACCATACCCCCAGGCCCACAGGTGGAACATACATCAGTCAGCACCTTGCGTCCCTCTGGCTGCACGGGTCAGTTAGGACACGTACCCGAGGCACTCCAGACTTTTGTTGGGATTCCTGGGCTACAGATTTTCTCATTCCCCTTATCCATAATAAGGAGGTCTGTGGCTCTGGGAGCTTCTGCCAGCCTTTTTGAGGCACTGAAACTATTCCCAGAGGAGGATTCGGAGGACAGAGCTAAAGAACACAGGTTCTTGGTGACAGTGTGGAGCCCTGTGAAGGTACTGCAGATGCTTCAGTTATGTGAGCCTGTGTTGATCACACCAGTCTGGACTGGGTTTTCTCTTACACCCCAAAGCATCTCACCTGAGGACTGCTCTCCTACCTAAAGGCCGAGTTTTGCTGCACAATGTTGAAGTAGAGTCCAAGAGAAACCAGTGGAGCCTCTGACAGTGAGAGAAGGATTCCTGAGTAAGACAGGTAGGATTTCCACGGTAGAGGAGAAAAGGAGAACATTCCAGTTTAAGTAGGAAGCAAGAGCTAAGAGAGATGGCACATTTGCAAGACTACACTTCTTTTGGAGTGGGGGGGGGGGTGTTTTGGAGGAAAATCAAGGTGTGGATACTTGGGAAGGGGCCAGATTGGTGGGAGTTTTGAAAACCAGATACATGTAAACAACGTGGCGGTCAAAGGCAGTCGTCGTGGGGTCTGAGCCACGAAGGGGCATGAAATGCTTTAAGAACCTCGGCGTGAGGATGGAATCAGTTGAGAACAGAGCCTGGGAGGCCACGGAGGAGGCTGTGAGCAGTCACTCGGACGTGTGGCCGGACTGGAGAAATGCAACGCCAAATACCCGCAGACAGCACCTGCCTGACTGGAGGCTCTTCTCTGGGTGCTAAGGGCACAGGATGATAAGACTGGTCCCTATTTTCAAGGAGCTTACAGTCTCCTGAAGAAGACAGAGCGTTGTGCAATTCAGCGTGTAAAGACAGCAGGACAGAAACTGCGCGAAAACATGTATACAAAACAAAACAGCAGGTAACAGCCAGGGTGAGAAGGCTTCACAGAGAAACGGCATTGGAGGTGTGTGACAGTGTGTCGGAAGTTCTCCCCGAGCTTGGTGACAGACGGGACCTGGGAGTTAAGGGGGAAAGAAGAGCTGAAATTCAGACATCTTGAAGGCAGACTCCAAGATACGCGCCAGTGACTGTCCCTCCTGAGGGTGAAGGCAGCTGCACATTTTCTGGCTTAGAAAGCCCAGAGAATGATGATGCTACGGACAAAATGAGAGGACAGTAATAATAAAGGTTACAGACACTTATTATGTACCAGGCACTGCTAATATGTTAGTCTTCATAATGAACATAGGGGGTAGTTGCTGTTATTATTCTCATCTGTGGGTGAAGAACTGCGCCATGGAGAGAAAGTAGCAGGGTCATAGTTCACACGGTGGCAGTGTGATTCCAGAGCTGGCCCTCTTCACTCCACGCTCAGCTGCCTAAGGAAGTCTTCTGTATGCAGGAAAATGATGACTGAAATAATTTCAAATGACAACAAGATATTGTTAACTACTTTTGCCTCAGCTCTGAGACACTTGCCCATCATGACATGGGTAAGTATAGATTTATTGTCAACCCCCAATAATAAACACCAAATTTTGACAAATCAAGGGAAGTTCATTGTGTGTGCTTCGCATGCAGTGCCTGCAAAGTGTATCACAAGCATTCAGTGATCACTAGCCATACAATGCTTTTGCGAGACTTTCTCACAGCCGAGGCTCTGGGGAAGGGTGTGAGAAGGGCAAGGGGAGAGGTATAGAGGATCCTGGGACTCCCGCTCCTCTCAAGTGCTTGAAAGAGATCACCAAAGCTTAAGAAACATCTCAATCTGCAGAAGGTGATGTCTGAAATCCAGGTCATAAATATCCACCATAGGTTGGCTTCTGAGCTACTATCTGCCCACACAGAAACTACATTTAGGACAAACTACTGCATGATGCTGTAAGAGCCCCCATTCTGTGACATTATTTGCTTCTATTTGGAAACACTGAGTCAAATGATCCTAAAGATGGGGTCAGTGTGGCGGCCGGTGGTTGCTGTTATGGTGGGACCCTTCCCGGGGTTATTCTTTGTCTCAGCCTCATCAGGGCACAGAAGAGATTGCAGGTAGTTAATGTACTTGATTGCAGCTCTGAGGGTTTCCACTTTGCTGAGTCGTTTCTCCAGGTACTCCTCTGGCAGATGGTGTCGGAGCTGGGCATAGCCTTCATTGACACATTTCACCCGCTGCCTTTCCCGTTCGTTCCTTTTCCGGATGAAGGCAGGCCCGTAGGAGTACTCACACCTCCTGTAACTTGCATAGGGCACTGGGAAGGAGAAGGGGCAGGCCTCACTGTAGTTTTCCATGATCAGGGAGTCACTGGAGAAGGGCAGCAACGGCAGGTCTTCGGAGTAAGGGGATGGCACCGGGGCTTCCGGGTACAAGTGCAAAGTGACCATGGGGTCCAGATAGAAGGACCGGGTCAATGGCAAGTGGGCAGAATCAGAGAAGACAGGCAGTTTTTCTGGCAGGTTACAGTAGCTTCTATGGTCCATCATTTCCTCGTTCGCCTGGAAACATAACCGAGTTTATTAATTTGGCCAAATCAAAGGAGAGCAGATATCGATTTTCTCAGAGATCAATGTTTTAAAGACTTCTCTGCCTTGATGTATAGTTTCTGAGCTCAGACTAGAAGGGGTTACAATATTCTGTGGGTAGTAAGAGCGAGGATGTTTGATGACACGCAGAAGCAGCATTAAATAACCTGACTCACCGTGTGAAAGTTATTACTGCCTTTCAATTCTCTTTCAATTCCAGCGGCTACAGAGACCCAGCTTTAGTCCGGTGGGCAGGTCCCGCACATTGCCAGAATGCTTTCTAGCCCTCCTCGGGTGGAAGCCTTCAACAAGCAGTGCTACTAGCTAGAATTCAATAATACTTTGCTCTTAATTTCTATTTATTGTGAATTATACTGACATCACACATATAACATGATAGAAAGTTTATTGAAAAAATAAAATCTGCCTGAGTGAAAAATGTGAACTGAAGAAAAATTGAAATGGTGGAGTCTCCGTTAACGGCACGCCGTCAGTAGCGGCACAGGGGACTCAGACAATGACAGCTGCGAAGGTGTGTGCCGACGGCCGAGGTCTAGGAACACTTCGATGCCAGTGTCGACACACGCGCGGGGGCGCCACAGCCTCAGTCGGTGCCCACGCACCCTCCCAGGTGCGGCCTCCTTAAACAGTGCCTAACGTGCCAGAGGCAGGTCCGAAGATAAAACTAAGAAAGGAGTCATTCACTTAAAAATTCACTGGGTCCTTTAAATGAAAAACTCTCCTATCACCTTTAAAACATAGATTTACCTATTTTTACTGGCACAGAACTTTAAGAATATTGAGGGAAGCGCATCTGTATTTAAGTTTTGTTCTTTTAAAAGTGAAGTGGAAGGACAAAGTATGACACCCCACGAGGTCCCACACTGCCACAGCCCCTCTACCTGAATCGGTCTGCATCCACCTCATCCCTTAAACCACCGCTGCTTTGCCTTTGACCGCAACAGGTTTCAGAGGGGTGCTGCAGTTTAACCAGTTACCTGGGCGCCAGGGTCATGTTGTAAGAAAAGAACGTGTTCCTTTCAGTGAAGACACCCCGAGTTTCCATGTTGGCTTTGCCCCTCCCTAGCTGTGTGTCCTTGGACAAGTTTCATAATCTCTCTGGGCTTAAGCTTTTTCCAACGACCCACTGGGATCCTGACTATTCTGCAGACAGACTGAGGACTAAATGAAAAAAACACCCACAATGTGCTAGGCATGGGCTCTTTCTCTTTCCTTCATTAACAGACGAGTACTCACACAGCATTCCTTTCTAACCGGCAGCTTGCAGAAAACCTGGCTTGTGCTCCCCCTAACACTGGAAAACCAAACACTGATATATCCAAAGCATATTGGTTGAGAGATGAAGAGCAATCTAAAATGGAAAAGGAAAAGCAACGTGCAATCTAACTGTGGGCCTCCAGAAAAGAAGGAAATAGGGCTTTTTGTTCACTTCTCGGGGGTGTGATTTTTCATCATCTGCGCTGGGCACATGTAAGGGAAACAAGCCCCCTCCCCCACCCCCTAAAACCCCCCATGCTCACAGCAGGACGAGGTAGCACTGTCACTTGTTTTCCCACCCGAGCAGAGCAGACGCTCTGCAGGCCGCACTACGCAATGTGCAGAGCAGCCTCTAAGCACCAGAACTCCAGCACGACCAAGTGTATAACAGTTTTTGTGAGAAAGCCTGCCCTGTCTCATAAGAAAAGACAAGTGACTGTGGAGACAGAAAGGGCGGAAGGGGGTGGGGCACAGGGGACCCAGGGTGGGGAGGGTCCTAAGAAGCCATGGCGAAACGAGCTGGAAAAGAAGTAAATGCCAGGAAAGTCTGTTCCTTTTGGAGGGCGGTGGGGTGGGGGATGAGATAAGTGCAATAGGTCCAGTGAAAAAAGTCAAAACAAAGGAACAGGAAGTGAAAGATTCCAAATTACTGAAATAACTAACATAAAACAAAAATCTCTGAAGATTAAAAACTAGCCAAGATTGTGTCAAAAAAATTGCTGAGAAAAGAGTCAGGAAATCCCCGAGCCTGAGATTCTAGAGGGTAGCAACAGAACATGCATGGAGCCTGTATTTCCACATTTCGGAGAACAGAAGCCCTTACTGCTGTCTACGGCTGACAAGCCAGAAGTGACCCAACAGGACAGCAACACATAAGACAGATGTCATCAGAGCCAATCCCACACAAAAGTTCTTTGTGTGTGGTTTTATTCTGACAGATCATTTTAATGCCATCTTAAACATTGACTCAGATGAAATCTGAATAACTTATCTATGCCTCAGATAACTAAAAGGTTCTAGGCTTTAACGAGACTTTGCATTATTCTTGGAAAAAGAGCCTGGTGTCTCTGGAGACACGCTGATGAGAAGCTGTTTCTAGCGAGCATTTCCAGAAAAGTTCACTGATCATGTAGTAGCATTGATACGATCATGTTTTATTCAAGTAAGACAATTTAACCACGACAGGGTGACAGAATGAAAACTGCAGTCATGAAGAAGATCACGGTGGACAGTCCAGTGGAAGCTGGGCATGTTTGCAGAAACTGAGTACAAATTTTTAAAAAGAAAGCCACACAGACGACCAGTGCTGGGGTTCGGCAGTTCCCGACACATGCACGGCTAACAGACGCACTTTCCTGTCTCGGAAAAGTCTCAGGTTTCTGTCCTAGAGCTCTTCCAGGAAATAAACGAGGCCTTAATGATAAAATCCTAAACAGATTTTGGATGCTCTACTGAGCATAAAAGCTTCAACTTTCAGAGACGTTAAACATATCTAGCATGTAAAAAACACAGCCACAACTACACAGATAGCCGAATTTCAGAACGTTAGGGATGGAAGGAACCTTAGAAACCCTCTTACCCCATCCGCCCTAGACTGTCACCTGGTTAAAGCTGCAGAGCAGTTGCTGAGCAGGGGTCAGAACCTAGGTCTCCTGACTTCCAAACCAAAACCTTTTCCACTGCTCTAGAGGACTGAGCCACCAGCAACATCTGAATCTTTTAACATATAGGCATAATTGATAGTTTAAGATAATGAAATAATCAGACAGCTGACAAAATTCATCATTTATAAACTGTGCCTGGGAATTTTCCTGTAAGTCATGTTCTTACTCTCCCCACGGGCCACCCTGCGGAAGAGTCTCTTACCTGAGTTTTGTCACCAAGATGCTGTATTCTGGATTCAGTCAGACTTACCCTGATTTATAGGTGACCATTTGGTAACAATATGCAAAGTAGCTGACAGTCAAACAGAACTGCTCAGTTCTGGTTTAGCTGTTTTTTTCTACGGAACATGTAGATATGACAACACAGAACAAAACTAAGTAGAAAAGTTTGCTTACAAAGCTGGACCCTTGTAACAACTTCTTTTGCAAAAAGAATGCTCCCCATTCATCTGGGTTATATTATTTTTTAATCGAAATTATTCATGAAAAGTATCTTTAAGTAATAATCTCATAACATGCCAATATTGGTCAATATTATTTTAAATAGCAATTAAGACCATAACCAGGAAGGTCAATATGAACCTACAGTTTTATTAAAACACCTATTAAATTTTTTCCCTTTTAAATAGGCTGTACTTTTTCTGAGCAATTTTAGATGCACAGCAAGATGGAGCAGAAAATACGGAGTTCCCATGCCGCTCCTACCCCCAAACACACGTCCTTCCCCACTACCGATGTCCCACCCAGTATCCTGGTGACAACGGACGGAACGGCACTGACACGTCATCACCACTCCAAGCCCGTAGCTTGCATAGCGTCCACTCGGCTTGCATGGCGTTGCCACTCTGAGTTTTGACAGAACTGGGTGCGTGTAAACACTACAGAACCTCACAGAACAGCTTCACCACTCTAAGAAGGCCTCTGTGTGCCACCTACTCACCCCTCCCTCCCTCCATTGTCTGACAACCATTGATTTGTTTGTACTGCATCCATAGTTCTGCCTTTTTCAGAATATCATATAGTTGCAGTGACACCGTGTATGGCCTTTTCGAATTGGCTTCTTTACTTAGGAATATGCATTTAAGATTCCTCTGGGTATTTCTTCTTAGTGCTGAATATTGCACTGTCTGGATGTGCTCTCCTTTACTTCTCCGTTCCCTTCCTGAAGGACGTCTTGGTTGCTTCCAAGTTCTGGCAATTACAAATAAAGCTGCTATAAACATTGATGTGCAGGTTCTTGTGTACATGTAAGATTTCAGCTCATTTAGGTAAATACCAATGAGTGTGACTGCTGGATCTTACAGTCAGGGCATGTTCAGTTTTTAAAGAAAATGTCAAACTGTTTTCCAAACTGGCTGTCCCATCTGGCGTTTCTGCAGCAATGAACGAGAGCTCCTGATGCACCAGCACTTGGTGTTATCAGAGTTCTGGGTTTTGGTTGTTCTAATGGGTGTGTAGTGGTATCTTGTTCTTTGTATTTCCCTGGTAAGGTATGATGTGGAGCCTTTTCACATGCTTATTTGCTATCTGTGTATCTTCTTTGGTGAGGTGTCTGTCCAGGTTTTTGGACCTTTTGTTATTCAAGTTGCCTTATTGTTCAGTTTTTGAGTTCTTTGTATATTTTGGATAATAGCACTTTATCAGATGTCTTTTGCAAATATTTTCTCCTAGTCTGTGGCCTGTCTTCTCATTCTCTTGACAATAGCTTTCAGAGCAAAAGTTTTTAATTTTAATGAAGTCCAGCTTATCAATTCTTTCTTTCATGGTTTGCGCTTTTGGTGGTGTTTTTTTTCTTAAGATTTTACTTATTTATTTTTTAGAGAGAAGGGAAGGGAAGGAGAAAGACAGGGAGAAAAACATCAATGTGTGGTTGCCCTTCACGTACCCCCAACCGAGGACCTGGCCCACAACCCAGGCATGTGCCCTGACTGGGAATCGAACCAGCAACCCTTTGGTTTGCAGGCCCACGCTCAATCCACTGAGCTATACCAGCCAGGGTTGTTTTTGGTGTTTTATCTGAAAAGTCATTGCCAAACATAGCTTTTCTCCTATGTTATCTTATAGATGTTTACAGTTTTGTGTTTTACTCAGGCCCGTGATTCATTTTGAGTTAGTATTTTGGTGGGTATAAGATCTATATCTAGCTTCATTTATTTATATTTTTTGCACTTGGATGTCCAGCTGTTCCAACATCATTTGTTGAAAAGACTCTTCCCCATTGTATTGCCTTTGTCTGTCAAAGATCAGCTGACTGTATTTGCGCGGGTCTACTTGTGGGCTCTCTATTCTGTTTGATCTATTTGTCTATTGTTCTGCGAGCACCACGGCACTGACTTGATTACTGTAGTTTTATGTTCAGTCTTCAAGTCAGACAGCATAGGTCCTTGGACTCTTTACTTCTCTGCTCGTATTGTGTTGGCTTTTCTGGGTCTTCTGCCTCTTGATAGAAGCGTTAGAGTCAGTTTGTTGAAATACAGAGAATAACTTGCTGGGATTTTGACTGGGATTGTGTTGAACCCATGGGTGAAATGGAGAACTGGCATCTTGACGGTACTGAGTCTTCCTGTCCGTGCACAGGGAATACCTCTCCATTTGTTCAGTTCTTCTCTGACTTCTCTCAGCAGTTTTGTCATTTTCATCGTATGTATTTAGTGCCTATTCTCTTAGATTTATACCTGTATCATTTAGGGGGCTGGTGTTGGTAAATGGTGGTGTTTTTTAATTTCACATGTTCATTGTTAGCACATAGGAGGGCAATTATCTTCTGAATATTAGCCTGCTCTCCTGCAACCTTTTTATAATCATTATTTCCAGGAGGTTTTTTGTTTTTGTTTTGTGATTCTTTTTCTACACAGACGATTATTTCATCTGAAAGAAAGACTATTTCTTCCTTCCCAATCTATGTACCTTTAATTTCTTGTCTATTGCTTTAGCTAGGAGTTGCCCTATGATGCTGAAAAGGAGTGGTGAGGACCCCGCCCTGTTCCTCATCCTAGCAGGAATGCTCCCAGTTCTTCACCATTAAGTATGTTAGCCTTGGGGTGTTGTGGATATTCTTTGTCAAGATGAGGAAGTTCTCTTCTATTCCCACTTCACTGAGAATTTTTCATAAAGGGTGTTGAATTTTGCCAAATGCTTTTTCTGTCTATTGATCAGATCACTTCATTTTTCTTCTCTAGTCTGTTGATGTGACAGGTTTTAGTAATTGGTCTTGGAATATTTAACCAGTCTTGAATCCCTGGCATAAATTTCACTCAGTTGTAGTTGAACTTAGCTATCTTTTAATACTCACAATAAAATCAATAATTTTAGGTTAGTTTTGTAGGTCTGAAAAATTGTGTTTTACTAACCAAAAAGCCCATTAATAGCTCCTAAAGCCTTATACTTATGAATTCAATATAACTTAATTCTAATAATTTTTGCCAAGAATTTCTTAGAATAAGCATTTGTTCTTCCATTTTAAATCTCTTAATTTATCAAAATGTTATTTGTATACTTTCAGAGATCCATCTTAATACCCATACATCCTCTCTCTCTCTCCCCCTCGGCATGCGCGCGCATGTGCACACACACACACACACACACAACTTGGAACCAATACTTTATGATTAGATTGGTGTAAAACGGGAGTCTGACAACAGGGTACAACATGCCCTTGCATTTTTAAATCCATCATAGAGCAAAAGAGGGAAGAGAGAAAAGTTAAGAGACATAGATACATTGGTAGATGTTTCAAAAATTCTTTTTATTGTTCCATTCCAAAGAGGACATAGGAAGGAAGAAGCCAGCCACCTACTGGCTGCCCCGCCTTTCAGAGACAGGCACGTGGCACCCCAGTGCTGTCCAAAGCTGCACAAGCCAGAGCTCAAACGGCCGCCTCTCAGCCTGACCAGAAAGGCTGACAAATATGTGAATGTCGTCTGCCCAGCAAGGCTTGGGTTTAAACGAAAAGTTCTTTATTGCAGCGTCCAAGTCCTTAGGGTTCACCCTTAAAGACATGAGGGGATGAGAAAGACAACACGTGCCAAGACTATGGTTAGTCATTACAGTGAAGTGGCAAATGGCCAGTTTGTCCCAGGATGCACTGCATCACACACCACAGCGCTTAGAGAAACCCTGCATTGTGTGACAAGCCACCAGGCATTTCACATCTAGTGTACCACAAGTGCAGCCTCACGCCACAGACACCTGGATAATACAGTCTGCAGATTCAAAAGAGAGAGGTCAGGGCTTTGATGAGGCTGGCTACACTGCGAAACAGAAGTGAAACATGAAAATATAAGTGAAGTCTATTTACAAAAGACTTTTAGTAAAGTGACTTGAGGAAAGTTATGTTAGGCAGTCCCCACACATCCCGTTCCTCCCCTGCCAAGAACAGCAGCAGCAGCAGCAGCAGCAGCAAAAACAAACACCTGAAAATTGTCTTAAAAACCAAGTTACAACTGTGTAGTGAAAAAGAGAATGCTTGCTCCAGGGGAAGGACTTCCACATAATTTACAAGCAGACTTATTTTTATTTGTAAAAGTCACAAATAGGAAAAGGTTTATTGGCTGACTTGGTGTGTGCCTTAAAAAATGTCTCTTAATATGTTAACAACAAAAGAAAACACCAAGCACGTTTTTGTTTCAGGTTTTGAATTTTCCAGCAAGAGTTGCTGAAATCAACAGGGTATAAAACAAAACCCAGGAAAACCCAGTCAATTTTTTCCAGTTGTCTGCTTTGTTGCTTTCTAGTTACCTTGAATTTGATTCTCAATTAGCTGAGGACAACATGACGGTCAAAGACAGATTTTCGCTGCTCTTGAACCTGAAGCTTCCAGCGCTGCTGGGCATACTCTACTTTATTCAGCACATTGGCTCGACTGCGGGAATGGGCCAGCACATCGTGGGCATTTGCAAAAGGCTGGTGATCCTGAAAGTCCAAGAACAGAGAACATAAGAGATGGTATAATCGACGTAAAACATACACAGAAAACAGCAGTTATCCAGCCACACAGACAGAGGCAGAGGGACCTTTCAAAGAACAGAACATCTATTTGCCCAAGCACTCTAAGGCACTCAACTGCTGGAAGTGGGATGAACGCAGCTGCAGAAAGAGGTGATTCAAGTGGCCTAAGTGGTGAGCAGGTCTTTGTGTAATGTTCCCATGGGTCACTATTTCCAAAGACATTTCCCTTAAGAAGCAGGGACCAAAGATAAAGACATGGGTCATGTATGTTAAAGAAAGTTTCCCTAACAGGTACGGGAAAGAAAATGTATTTTCATGTTAATATCTATATGCTACAGACACAGAAGGTAGGAGTTTTGCTTGCTTTACTCAATATTATACAGCTCATCTATGGCAGAGGAAAGACCTATCTTGTAATTACCTGACTCCCACTATATTAGAATTGTTACTTTCCAGCCTGGGGCCACATTCACCCTGGGAGATGAGCTGACAGGATCTTATCTTGGTTGCGTTTAATTTCTCCCTACACCCTCAACACATGCACCAAGTGGACTGACTGGTTTACCCCTTCCCCAGTCTGTAATGAGAAGAGACACAGTTCAAGTCGATAAAGACTTGAACCTTTCAATGCTGAGCACCCAGTGGCTGGCTCCATGTCAGTGGCCGCCTAAGGAAAGAGGCTACTGAAGGCTCACCCAGGTATCTGTGCAGGAAACCAACCTGCCCTGGTCAAAGTTAACCGAGGCACCTGATGTTTGTAGTCATTACACAGGAGAGGTAATCTATCTATGAATGAGATACAAACACAGCTGTCTAAACGACAAAAAGCATTCAAAACTAATTTATCTGCCTTTTCCTTGATCTCTTTTTCCCAAACCCTGGTTAGCAAAGCTTGGAAGTGTTCCAACACAGGATCCAGGTCGTAAGTTGTACCTCTTAAACTAAACTTTGCCTCCAGTAAAGAAACGACATTGTTTCGCTGTGCCTGTTTGCAAAAGCTCTACTCCATACCCAGGGCAGGAGCCAGCATGTCTATGGAAAGCTATATACAACAGTGTAACTACATAGAACTGTCACCACGGGGTGTTCTAACCTGGTCTTCTTTTTATACCAAGACATGTACATAATGGCATCAAAAAGTTTTCTATAAAGGATCTTTCCCTGCCTTCTTTACCAAAATTCCCTCAACTTTTCACTTATTTTAGGTAACAGTTGTGCAAACCCTATTAATTTTCTTATTTTTAATCTTCAAGTGAAAATAATAAAGACAATCTCATAAACTTAATAATATATCGAACATATAAGAAATAAGGTAAAGAAAGAGGAAGGCTAAATTTATTGGCTTCCTTGATTTCCCATGAGGAAACAAACTGGTCCAAGGTCATCTAACTTATTGGCACAAACATCAAGACTTAGCTCACCTAACCTTGACTTGGTGTCATATTGTCTAAACACACTGATTTTGTTCAGGTAGATTAAAATGACACTATAGGAATATGGTGATGAACTTGTATATAAAATATCATTACCACTGATTTGTTTTGACATAAACAAGACTGGCAAAAAGGAGGTACTTGACCAGCAAAGCACCTCTCAATTTCGTAGTCCTGCTACCTACTCTCAAGGTAGGGGGAGGACAATCTCCTTAGGGACCAAATTTAAAGGGCTAAACAAACCAGTAATCCTTTTGGTTCCCCACCTATCAGAACAGGACTGAACTAGTAGCTCATGGTCATGAATGCTGGAAGAATGCAAATAAGAGTTGACCTTTTTATGTTTGTTCTTTTTACACCTGATAAAATTACAATAAACACAAAACATGTTTTAACGTGATGCTTTGATAACAGCAATGATGTGTCATGGACATATAATACAGTAAATACTGTGACTGCCTACAATGAGCCTCTTAACTACTTGTACTAACTCTCACTTGATTTAAAATGGTCTACGCTACACAGAAATCTAAAAAATTAAAACAATTTAACTTAGAATTTAACAAAAGCACTTTTTAAATCACATAAGTAGTAGAGTGCTCTCATCTTGGCTAAGCAACAACTGTAGAAATTTTAACTGAACTTTCTATACACAGTTGTTGCCATAAATACACAGCTCTGGTCTGAAAACCTCTCTCTGCCCACCATCAGTTTAACAGATCTCCAAGATTCAGCCAGGCCTCTCAAAAACAATGCTCTCAAATGGTCGACTTACACACAGAAGCAATCACTGATGAATGAAAAGGTGAATAAGCACATGATCCCACCAGTCAAATGCCTTTCCTACATGTTTGTATCTACACATTTGTGTATCCATTTCTTTTATGTTATTTGTGTATTACATTGATATTATCTGTTCTTAAAACCAGGAACCAGATATTTAATTCTGTAAGTGATGTAGTTGAAGTCAGACTTTTTATCCATAAGCCTTATAATGAAATGATTTATGTGGCCTATGACACATAACATTTTCTTACGCAAGTAGTTCTCAACTGGGGGTGTCTTGCTCCCCAGGAACTTTTGACAATGTCTGTAGACACTTCTGACTGCCATGACTGGGATGAAGACGCTACTGACATCCAGTGGGTAGAGGCCAGGGATGCTGCTAAGTATCTTCCAATGAACAGGGCAGCCCCACAGCAAAGACTGACACAACCCAAAGGGTCAGCACTGGAGAGGCTGAGAAAACCCTGTCGTGTGTGACTTGACAAGGGAACAGTATCTGAGTCTCTAATGCTCCTGGATGGAACCTCCTGTCCTCCTAGCTCTCTTACCCCATTTGCCCTGCTGTGCCTGACTTCTGACCACTCCAGATTTCTACTCTTGACCTTTATCCCAGCCTATTAAGTCTCCTCCTGAAATTCTTCAAAAATAGATAGGCACTTCTTTTATAACTAAAAATAAAAGGAGTAAACAAACTATTATTTGTCATTTCTTTTGTCTGTTTCTGTTTTATTCACCTCTTTATCGCTCATATCCAGCACAGTACCTGGTAATAAAGTTATTCATTATGTACTGGATAAATGTATAAAAGAAAGAAGGGAAAAGGAGGTAGACAGAGATGTTTCTATAAAAGCCCTTGGCAAAACAAAAATAAAATCTTCCCCAAATAAGTTGAATATCCATAATGGATATTCATGAGACAACAACAGACTGATCAGAAAGCAGGCTCCATTTGTAGTTATGCATCAGGACCCCCTTTTCCATCTTTTACCAAAAGGCCCACAGGCCACTTAAGAGTGAAAGGACTTCTGACTGTGGTCAGCAAGGGTTCACCCTGGCTTTAGCTTCTGGCATTGGTTCTTGAAACTCAACTGGATTTTATCTACTCTGAGGAACATAGTCCAATAAAGTAATCCAAGATAAAAAGTAATTTCTTTTTTTCTTAAGATTGTATTTATTTATTTCTAGAAAGAGAGGAAGGGAAGGAGAAAGAATGGGAGAGAAACATCAATGTGTGGTTGCCTCTCACGCACCCTCAAATGGGGACCTGGCCTGCAACCCAGGCGTGTGCCCTGACTGGAAATTGAACCCACAACCCTTTGGTTTGCAGGCCGGCACTCAGTCCACTGAGCCATACCAGCCAGAGCAAAAGTAATTTCTAAAAAATTATAATATATAAGGAAAATTTGGAAACAAGCCCAAACAGGAAAATGCCAAAACAATGTATTTCTCTATGCTAAACTGAATACCAAGTTTGTGGACTACATTGATTTCTGGACATTTTTTAATGAAGAAATGTTAAACTGTTTTGGTTTAAAACAGTTTATATACTGACAGCTTATACACAAAACAGTTTATACACTGACTATACCGACTATATGTAAAAACACAAATGTGTTCTAAAGATAGGGAGAGAATCTGGAGTGATGGTTTTATTTTCTCTAGAGTCCAAGATCATAGGTTTCTTACGAAGAAGGGTAATGGGATATATTAGACCCCAGCAGGCTGTCAGGCTGAACTGCATTGAGGAAAGAACACTGTGCTCTTCATGCTTCTCTTCACTAGAGCCTCTCTGTCCCCTGAGATATTTGGTGACACTGACAGGAAAGGTGTTCAGGCAGGAGCTTGGGGAGAAAACCACCTCGGATGCTTTTCTCAACGTAAACAGGCAAAGGCCATGAAACTGTGCCCTGGGTACTGAAGAGCAAGGCCTTGTGTAACACACTCACTGAGGACCATGAGTTTAAACCACCATACTTATGGCTTTCCAAAGCAGTTTCCTCACAGACAGACAAATGCCACATTTCGAGCTGTCTTTAGCTTCTCCAGTTGACGATCTGCTCCAGCACACAGACATCTGCACTACATCAGGACGATGACAGAGGACATCACCCTGTGCAGTGAGGGCACGCTGGGAACTTACCCCAACGTCGTCGTCGCTCTGAATTAACTGTGAGTGTCCAAACAGGCGCCTCTTCAGGATGGGCTCAACCAGAGTAAGGTACACCATGTACAGGAGGAGAAGGCCCAAAATGGACAGGTAAATTATAATGGTGACCTGAGGGAAATTGAAATAAGTTACATCTCTGTTCAAGCCAAGCAATTAGAAATGTATATGATAATAATAAAGCCATAGTGAAGACTGATCTATCTGCTAAGCATAAAGGATTTCTACACAAACCAGATTCCTGCAGAATAAACAAACTCAGCTCTTCACCAAAGTAGTGAAGAAAAAAGGAAAGAAGGCTTTGTCTTTGGGATTTTTCTGAGTCTTCAAAACTTCCTTTTCACTCACTGCTAGTCTCTCGTCACCACCGACAGCACCTGAATGTCCTAGTGCTGGGAAGACAACGTAAAGGAACCCTAACAGGAAATGTATGCAGACGGATTTCAACAGAATACTCTTTCAGATGGTTTTGGGTGTAAAAATATGTGTTACAGCCTAGTGATTTTCCTGGGATCTGAATTCATGTGCTGCCAGAATCAACCACAACAGAAATCTTCATAGCTGTTACAGCTGACCATGCCCAGATTCCCCATGAGGCATCTTTTTAGAAAAGAAATAGGAAGCTCCATATAAAAAAAAAAATTGGGGAAAAGAACCACAATAAAGTAACTGAACTCATTACAGGTCAAAATGGTGATGAGAACGATCTACCTTCCATTTCCTACAGCAAATAAAGAAAGGAAATCTTAAAGTCCAGAAGTGATGTTTCTAGAAGAGAACAGTCACTATATATATAACTTTTTTAAGGGCTGAGAGGGCAGGACGAGAACCCAATCACACTGCTCTCACTTCCCTTCGGCACACATGACCCACCGAGAAGATGGGACACTTTTCTGGGATGTGCTACTTACAGATAGGGCATTTTTGTGCTGTTCACACATCACACCTGTCTAACTAATCTTGACTAATCCATAAAGCATCTCAATGAGGCAGGCAGAGAGCAGGCCCACTGTTTCTTTCAGGGTGGGGGTTGAGACGGGAAAGAGGGTGGTGGGGAAGAATAGTAGTAGTTTAAATAACTAAAATAAAACTCGTATGTCAAAATCTTCTTCCTGGTCTCAATACCATCGAGAACTATTCCAGAAGCAGGAGAGATGGATTGTTTTTCACCTTGATCGTCACAGAGCTCCTCTCCTCATATTTGCACTCACAGCGTAGACAGTAGGCTTCTATGTCGGGCTCCCGCACAGACATGAGCTCCACAACATGGAGGCAATCGCTGAAAGACACCAAGATAAAACTCTGCTCGAGTCTAACTGGATTTCCCACTCGCACTGCTCAGAACTTTCTTGAAATCTGGAATAATTCTTGAACTTACCCAATGAAAGAATACAAGGAACAAATGAGGGCAGTAAAAACCATTTTCTCTCTTCATGTCAGCAATTTGGTAAGATTTAAGAGTCTAAGAAACTATCCAGACACACATGTAGTAACTATTTTCAAAGGTGCTACTGTTTAAAGTTGTAACTGAAAAGTCCCAAATGGGATCAAAACTGCTTAGCGGATTGAGTCATATTCAAACTTGTTCAGTTACCAAGCAAAACTGCTTTAAATGATTTAAAGCGACCCGGGGCATTGCTCAAATATGAGATGATCTCTTTTATGAATTAAGTAACATCATTCTTAATTGCCACAGTGTGGTATATGAATGGCTAATCACACTTAACAGTTGGTAAATAATGAAACTCTGAAATCTGAACATTCAAAATTATAATAAGAAATAATTACTTGTTTTAATGAGCAAAAGTCTATTGAAAAGGCAGGGAGAAGGAGGACTAGAACAATAAGAATATTTTTAAATGAAAACTGATTACTTGGAAGAACAGGTCTGTCCAGAAGGTATCCAGCCATGTAATATGAAAAACAGACATTTATTAAAGAAGACACAAGATACAGAAACATAGATACACAGGACAATGACGCCTCAGTCCCCTTCAAAGCAGGCACCTTGGGACCTCACACCGTTCTCCCAATTGCCATCAGCTGCCCTGTTATATTTTCCTGAATCTCATGAAAGGTCTGAAATCTCTTCCCTTTCAAAGGTAACTTTAGTTTTGGAAAAAGCCAGAAGTCACAGAGTGCCAAATGTGGGCTATAGGGGGGCTGAGTCACCTGGGTGATTTGATGTTTTACCAGAAACTCTGCAATCGAGGTGATGCATGAGCAGGTGCACTGTCTGATGAAGCTGCCAATCGCCAGTTGCCCATAGGTGTGGCCTTCTAAATCATTCCAATAGTTTCCACAGAGGAATGTTCAAACTTAACATAAAATTTGGTGCAGATTCATTGCTCTACTCACTCAGTCATTTAGAATGCAATGGCCGCACAGTACATGTGCTCACTCAGTGGTATCTACCACCCCCACTGACGAGTACAGTGAAGTCATCATTGTTCACACAATGTGCATTCCAGTCTACTCTCCTTGGCTGCCAGGTTACACTGATGTTGCACAAACCACTCTCATCATATTAACAATGGCTTGTTTTTTTTTTTCGGATGGACCGCATATCAAAAATAAAGGGCTGAATGTTTTGTTGTTGGATTTTTTTGTTTATTTTTTCCCCAGTTTCCAGGCTACTTATTTATGGCTTATGGAAAAGCAATTCTGTAAAAAAATCTTTTTCCAGAATTCTGTCAATTCTAGGAAATAATTATTACTACCCTTAGTTAATAAGAGCCTACTACTCAGATCACCTTCAGCAAAAGTAGGCAAACTTTTCTTTCTTCCTGCCTTCTGTGGGGCAATTTTCTTCCCTTTTGTCATCTCTTCCGTAGGCATTTCAGGCTACTCAAACTCTACTACCGCTTCCTGTCTCACTCTACCCACCCTTCTTGGGGCACCCAGTGCTCTCAGCTGATTCTTTCCTGTTGCCCTATCCAAACGGACTCTTTTTTTGTTTCATTCCCTCTGTGCTGTGGCATAAGAAGAAAACCCAAAACAACATAAATGATACAAGTTCAAACAGTTATACTGAGCAGGTAATTTAAAAAAGGCAGTATGTAATGAAAACATAAGTCTCCAATGGTAGAATTTCAAATACGGGAAAGGTCCCACAACTCACACCATACAAGTGTGTGATATCTGTTTCAAACATGTACGAGAAGACCAGGAATGTAGCCAGCTGGATGCAGGCATAAAATGGGCAGAGAAAGCTAAATCTCATCACAGGAGTATCTATCAGAATCATAGAGCTCATCACTCTCAGAGAGGTCACCTGTGCAAGGTCACAGAGTAAATTATTTGCTAAAAGGATGAGAATCCAGGGCTCCTGCCTCCTTGGTCAGCCCCCATGTATCTCTCTGAACTTCAGGAAAATGAGGCTTATCTCCCATTTAGTTTCCTATTTCTGCTTCAGAAGCCTTAGTAATACTACGTAAGAATTACTTAAGAATCTAAGTACTGAGTATTGAGTGTTTCTTTTGAAAAAAAATACAGTTTAATAACGAAGAGATTTTGAGTGCTGTGCAGAAGCTGTGCAGGGTGGGAGAGGAAGCAGAAAGGCTGGTCTGACTGGCCAGTGTGAACACAGAACCCAGATACAGACCTCAATCCCTTTAGGAACTAGGCAACACCTCCCCCTAGTGCCAAAGGGAGGACATTTTTCTCTTCAAATCACACCCTAAACACAAACCAGAGAACTCAAACTTTTCTTAGCTCACACAGCGTAAGTCAATGAAGAATTAAAGCTAACAACGGAACGAAATGGAGGCCAGAAGGTAAAGATACATCTAGGGCCAGACATTGCAGGCCTCATAAAGCCAGGACATAACTTGCCTACCCTTCTGCCAGTTAAAAACTTTCGGTGACAACTGGGAACCTATTTTCAGTAAGTGGCTAAACTGCAGGAAGGAAGCAGGGAGAGAGGGAAGACAAATCCCAAACGTGCCTTGTTTTCAACTGTTCATTTTGACCAATAACCAGGGAAGAATGACATGTGGTTCTGTCTGAACCCGGAATAACAAAAAGGCAGTGAAAAGATTAGCGCTAACCACTTGAGTAGCGACTTCATCTGCCATTCAAATAACAGACGTCATGTGTTATTACTGTTAACAGAATGAACTATAAGTGCTCAATATATTTTGAAAATTTACAGGAATAACTTCAAAACTTATCTGAGCTTTGTTGTGTCATATCAAATAACTTGCTGATATAAGACCTATAAAAATATAGCTAAATCACTTTGTGATATGACACCATTTAAGTAGAATGTGGAAGTTCACAAAAAGTTCTCAAGAACATACTTTTCAAATATCGGATTGGACCAAAATGGGATTAGACAATGACATTAGAAAAACTAAACATGCTCAAAGGCTGCCTTTTCTTTTTGAAAGCCAGCTGGGAACACAGTAACCGAATGAATTTAATTTTGCTCTTGAACCTTTGCAGGCCATTTAGCTGAGAAATCAAGCATACGTGGAAGTACCCAGCATTTGGAGGTATCTGTCTTCTATGCCTGTCCTGGTGTTCTTCCACTTCGGTTACAAACCATGAACACGTTATAGTTCCATGGAAGGAGCCCATCCATCCTGTGACAAAACAGCTGCTTCTCAACCATTTCATGGCACATTTATAAGGTCTCCTGATGTGGACAGAGAGGGCTGCTGGTGGCTAGCCAGTCAGGATCCCAGTCATCCCAGGCCTGCCTGATTACCCTGAGGCCTGGATGGATCAATGGCTTATCACACCTATAGCCTATTCATGGCACACCAACTGGGAAACTGATATACATGATTCATTCTCGTTCCTTCCTCAGCCTGACACTTTTAAACATAGTCTCCTATATTTGGCAATATGGTGTCAAAACCTATAACTTGTAAAAACTATAACCCAGATAAATAAGGGTTGCTTATCTTTCACTGAAAAGCAAGAGGAAGGGCCAAAATTTAAGGGGGCAAAGGAAAGGAGTTCAGGTGGCACAAACTCAGCCGCATCTCAAGAAAGCCCACCCTACCTGGGGTTTAGTGTTTGGCCCTACTCCTTTAGGTTTACCTCAGGCATTCAGGGCCTTTCTCTCTCTTTTTCATGTGGAAATGGAATTTGACACTTTTGCTTAGAAGAAATACTTAAAAAGAAAACAGTATGTTGGATGAACATTCTGGGCTAACAGTGACAACCACAGAAAGAAATCTGACAGGTAATTAAGTAATCCAGAGTACTTACCAATCTTTTTGGGATATGTTCCTATTATAAATATGCCCCGGAATATCTTTATAGGGAGGACAAATACACTTACACCGGACATCCCCGGAATTCTGTAACCAAAATGGAAACATGGTATATAGCTTGTTGATAGTTTATCATCAATATTTTTTAAAAATGCACCATATACCATATTTTGCACCATATAATGCGTACTTTTTTGCCCAAATTTTTGAGGGAAAATAAAGATGTGCATCATATATGGACAATACCAATTCTGTATCTACACAAATGTTTTAAATTCGTTTATTTATGTTTATGCATTAAAAGTCTATCTCTAGAAAGCAATAATGGTATCCATATGTAAAATAATACCCTGGAACATGATAATCAGTTGAGTTTCTAAATATAAATAAATAAAAGATTGAATTAAAAAGTTAAAATGAAAGATGTTTTTTCCCTGAAAGTTCGGGCCAAAAACGTGGGTACACATTATGCACTGGATCGCATTATACAAGGCAAAATACGGTACATTTTGTTAAGCACCGCCTGCCAAGTATCCTAAAACCATTCACTTAAAACTTTTAATAACTCTGAGAGACACCAATCATTTTTCAGTAATACTTAGTACATGATCTGTAACTTACTAATCACATTATGGGTCAGATAACAAACTGTGCTAATGTTATCACCACCTATCTGACAGTAGAAAGACACAGTACGTGGACAGCTGTGCTTGTAAATAAGAATGTTGATTATAAAAGAATGGGTAAGAATCGAATTAAAAATTACTCAAGAAACAAGTCACAATTCTTCTCTCCACCATTCTTCCATGCTAGGTAGAAAGGCATTGATTGATATGGATAAAAGGGGTTAGGCCAGAGTCCTATCCTATCGATGGGATGAAGTTTGAGGGGCACTCGGCCACAGTTAGAAAGTACTTAAGGGAAGTAGCTTGAGTCTAGCTGAGATCAGTTTGGTCAACCCTCCACAGGAAACTGCTTCTAATCCCTGGAAGACAGAGAGGACAGCCACGGATAAAGCAAATTTCAAAAGGTGTGACTAATACATGAACAGAGGGAGAAGGAGATGCTTCCTCAGCAAAGGGGACTCTACCTGAGAAGGCAGTGACTCATTAGTCCCAGGGGACCAGGCCCACTGCTCTTATATATGACATGTCTGGCAGAGCCGTTGCCCATCCTTTCAGCTGTTCAGCAACCACTTAGTGAGCATTTGCTCTGTGCCAGACCTTGTGCTCAATGAGGTGGATTCAGATAAGTGCAAGATGCCGTTCCTGCCTGTAATCAGGACACGCCCTAATAAAGGAGACTGACAAATAAATACATGATTATAATACACTGCCTAAAATGATGGCAAGAAATATGCAGAGGGTGCCAACAATGTTTTGAGTCAGGAGACTTGCTGCTATTCCTGTTTCTGGTGGGAGGTAGGGAAGATTTCAAAAAGAATCCCTGATCAAGAAGCCCAGTCAAAACCCCCTGATCTGTCTGCCTATAATTTGTCTTTCCTCGACTTTATATATAAAGATATTACAGAGGCCCTGGCTGGGTAGCTCAGTTGGTTAGAGCACTGTCCAGATAAATCAAGGTTGTGGGTTCAAAAAGGGCATATACAAGAACCAAGCAATGAATGCATAAATAAGTGGAACAACAAATCGATGTCTCTCTTCTCCTCCTCATCTAAAAAATAACATTAAAGATTAAAGCTCCTATTTTTTAAGAAAATGCAAATGTCATTCTATTTTCCCACCACACTAATGTGAATCCCTTCTATTTTCCCCAATAATGAGCTAGCTCATCAAGGAGGAAGCACAGACATGTAGGGGGGCCAGGGCAGGTCTGGAGCTTAGGCAGATGAAGGGGGCTAGAAAGCACCATCAGGAGACTAGTAAGAGCCAAGAAGTGGAGCAGGGGAGAGGCTACGGCCTCGTATTCCTGTCGTTTGGATCCTCCCTTACCCACTGAATTGCAAGTTAGAGAGGAGGCAAGAAAGGGGTCAAGAGGCCCTGGAGGGAGTTAGGTGAGGATATTAGGTTGGTGAGGTCTCCGGAAGTCCTACTGGGAAGGAAGGCTGCCAGGAGAGGCAGGTTTCCACAATGGTGAGGGAATCTGCTCAGGGATGAGTTGAGAGGAGTTAGCTCCTAAGAGGAAGACTTATGTGAGATGGGGGCTCTCCATCATTTTGGCCTGGGGAATGGGGTCGGGGTGGTGGTCTGCGAGGCAGGTGGAGGGCGTGGGAAGGCTGTCGGAGCTTCAGGGTGGAAAGTGCAAGTTAAAGGCTCCCAGAATTGGGAGGTTATACAGTTTGGGGAGGAGGCTCTGGGGCAGGGCAGGGAAATGCCAAGGAGGCGAGGACTTGCTGTCCAAGCCGTGGGCAGTGTCGGGGCTGGGTGGAGGTGAGGGAGGGCGGGGTCTCAGGGCTGGGGGTAGAGGGCTATCGGGCGGTAGGGAGGGTGGTGGGTGGGGGGCAGCCAGGGCTGTAAAGCGAGGAGTCGGACGGTCAGGGCTGGGAGAGGCAAGGGGCGAGCTACAGGTTGTGAGACCCCAGCCAGGCGGGGGCAGCGGCGCTGGTTTGGTGGGACTCACCTTGGCGGCGTCTGACATCTGCACCAGCAGCAGCACCGACAGCGCCAGGCAGGACAGGCTGAGCAAGGAGCCAAGACGCAGGAGGCCTCCCCACAGAGTCGCCATCGCCGCCAGACCCAGCAGCCCCCACGGCTCGGAGCCGCCGCGAGCCCCTCCGGTTCGGGCTCCTCGGCCCGCACTTCCGCCTGGGCCTTCGCGTCACGGGCAGCGCCGGGTCGGCGACGAAAAGCATCCGCCCCGGAAACTGTTCCGGGTGGGAAGGGCTCGAGGCTGCGCGGTGCGGGCGCCGGCCAGGGCTACTCTCGGGCCCGGGAACCGAAGGGGACCTCTTTTAGGGGACAGCCTCGGCCCAGCAAAGCTTTGAGGCGCTAGTGTATCTTTCTCGGGCGCCGGAGCAGCGGGCGCGGGGTAGCCCTCCTGCCCGCGGAGACCTCCAGGCAGTCCGGGGTGTCAGAGGGAAGCCTGCGACCCCTGCGAGGCCGCAGCGAGCCTCAGCCGCAGGGGCTGCTGAAGGGACGGTGTCTCCCGGTGGCGCAGGCGTGGAGCCGGGTTTGGGACTGGCCGATTGTCCCTTCCCGGGAAGCGCAGCTCGGTCGGAAGGCTGGGGGTAGCGTTCGGACTTTTGGGGACTAACCTGCCACCACGCGCCTCCCGGATGCCATTCCCCGCAAGGTTTCTAACAGTCTCTGGGAGCTGCCTGCGCCGTGTGGCCTCCCTGCTTGCCTCTCGCTGCGTGCTGGCCGCCGAGGTCCAGCCTGCTGCCCTTGGAGTTGGCGAAAGAACCGCTCCAGTAGCCTCCTCCGCCTAGCACTCCAAAGGGTGAGGGTAGCGGCCCCTAAGTTCCGGGGAGCGCCGACAGGTCTTTTCAGTGCCGATCCTCCGCAGGTAATTTAGGAGGACTCTTGAGATGGCACGGTGTCCTCAGTTGAAATAGTTTTTAGTTAGTGGATACAGTAAAGGATATAGGGCTCATCACAGCCACTACGGATTTGCTGATGGCCTTGGGCAAAACTTCTCTTATCTGGGCCTCTGGTTCTTGGCTCAGCTGAGATTTTAGTTTTTATCTGTGAATTCCAAATTCTGCTCCCGTGTTTGTTTCATAAATATTATTAAAAAGTGAGCTATTTGCGGAAATGTTTTAGTTAACAGCATTTTTATGTTATTTTTCTCCAAAGATCTTGATGCTAGAATCTAACACAAGAAGGAGCACCTTTAAGTCCCAAGTGACAAGTGGTGCCCAGTCCCAACCAGAACCAGAGGGGCAGAACTAGATGACCTTTCATTCACCCAGGCCCCTCCAGGCTGCCTTATGAAGATGCTGTCACATTAGTGAAATCTCAAGTCTTTGTAGTGGGTGTTCTGCTGGCCAGAGGACAATCTGGAGATACCTGGGGTCAAATGTGTCTGACTGTGAGGCAATACGGATCCGATTGTTAAAGCTGATTCATAGCAACTTTGGGATCAATTTCGGTTTAATAGTCTAGGTCTGGTATGGAAAGGGAGTGCCCACTGTCTAGCTGAATCCTCATGGGCTTTCTCTTCTTCAAAATTGTTCTTGGGGTCCTCGGTAGGGGGAACGTATAGTAATGCTACAGCCTGACAGGCCTGCTCTGTTTAAGCAGAAACACCAAGTACACTCGATTTAGGCAGAACTTCAGAGTTAACTGTCCGGAACAGTAGCCAGTAGCCACATGTGGCAATTAAGCACTTGAAATGTGGCTAGTTTGAATTGAGATATTCTCTAAGTGCAAAATATACATGGATTTCAAAGGCTTAGTACAAAAAAAAAACCTCAGTGTTTTTATATTAAGGTTGAAATATTTTGGATACATTATATTATCAAAATAATTTCACTTCTTTTTTTACTTCATAAATGTGGCCATTAGAAAATTCAGTATTTATATTAGGCATCACTGTTAGAATGAGGCTGCCATTGAGACAGGACAGTAAGCCAGGACAAGTGGAATAGGGAAGCTGAGACAGCTGAACAAATTGGCCAAGCATTTTACAGCCAGATACAGGTCACCTCCCTTGAGATAGCATTTAGGCCTCAGTTGTATTTCAGCTCCAGGCCCAGATAGCAGCAAAACCAGGTAGGCAACACCAGGACCAGTGGCAGTGACCAAGGACCAATCGGTGGAAACCGTAACCCTGAAAGGGCACACCTGGAAAACTGATGAATACTCTGTTGTAACCATCCCCTGAGACCTCCCCTAAGGCTCCTGCCTGCAGGAGAGAAATAAAAGCCCAGCACATGCTCTCCCGGCAACATTCCCTTTCCCCTATTTTTCCCTCTTCTTCCACGATAGGCATGCATCTGCTAGACTCTGAGCATGCCCGTGAGACCAGGGGAGTAATGGGCAGCAGCAGCTCATCCCAGGCAAATCCCCTGAACCTGTCTCCAAGGCCCTCTTTTCTTTGACTTCCCTGTGGGCTAAAGCAGCTCAGCTAGGCTCTTCCTGTTGCTTCTATGCTAAGGTCTTTGTTTTACTGTCCCCAGCTTTAGTAAACGTACCCTCCTAGTCTCCTCCACTTGTGAAATCTTTCCTACATGAAGTTGAGAACCTGCACACTACTGGCTGGCCCTAGGCAGACCTGCTTAGTGCCAGGTTCCCTGTTCAGTAATACCATGAGTAAGTGGAGTGTGCCCATAAGAGGGTTGCCTGGCTGGAGACTGAATGAAGAAGCCTGGTAAGGAGAGGGGTGACAGGCAGGGACTTGCACAGCTAGAGCCAAGGGTTTGGGAGATGCAATTTTAGGTGATGCAGCAGGACTGGAGGGGTCAGTCCCTCTTGTTTTGCCCTGCTCATATCTAGGTAACTCTTCCCTTAGGTCAGGGGTTATCTAAGCTAGAAAGCCTTCCCTGATTTAAGTGCCCTCCCTCTGGTATTTGTGCAGATCTCTTTCCTAATTTGGCCCATTACAGTAAAATTATGTTTTCATATCTGCCTCTATATTCCCAACCTGCACCAAAATATTTTGAGCTCTGAGGGCAGGGACCTTGTCTACTGTCCTTGTACCTGGAGACTGGGGTATAATAAAAACCAATAAATGTTTGTGGGGACCTGATTCTTGAACCCATATTTGATTCCTTTCTGACCATGACAGGGCGAAACCGAGGTGCCCAAAGAAGTCCACAGGGGCTCTGGGGCACCACCACAGGAAGGAGAGGGGAGATTTCTGACCTAGGTTCTTCGTAGGTCCTTCTGTCGCATCGGAGTTGTTCTATTTACAGGTAAGCAGACCTTGGTCGGTGCTCACTTTTCCTTGTTTCCCTGTGACTAGGTTTCCCTACTTCAATCCTTTTAAGGAGTGGCACAGGTCCAGCGAGACCCTCTCATTTTTTCATAAGGCCTGAAAAATTCCCTAGTGGGGGATGGTCAGGAGAGTAAAAAGAGCCTTCTCTAAATTTAATTGTGAAAGTCAGACTAGGAGGCAGAGTGACAACTTATGTATCTGGGACCAAGGTTTCGCCAGCTCTCACCGCCTTTCCCCTCCAGTGATCAAATAGCTCTCTGCATGCCTCTTTCTATTTTCTCTACCCGATCCTTGCTGATCTACCCAGAACTTTCCCAGGCCACACCAGGGCAGGAGAACAGATGGAGTAGCGCACAGCATCAGTGATCATTGTGTCCTTGGATGGTGCCTCTGGCAGTTATGGCAGGACACACACACACACACACACACACACCTTCCAGTTATTTCTGAGCATGTTTGGGAACATCCTCTCTGATGAGCCCTCTCCTTTACTGTGTGTATCACCAGGATGCTCCCTTCTACATGTCCCCTTTAGTTAGATTTCTGTCCTCTGCTGCCTGTAAGGCTACAGATGTGTGCCATGCTATCATTTGCTAGTGCTCACCATGACAACAGTGTATGAGGTCAGAATATTATCTCTGCTCCTAGAGATTTTGGTGTCCCTGTTGCTGACAAGTTATTGCAGTCCCCAAACCAACAAAGCAACGCAAATTTAGTACCAAAGTACAGAGAACTTTTAAAGTTTCTTTCAGAGAAGTGCCAAATCAGTATTATTGATTTCCCAGTGTCTTAAGGAAATACTTAAGAAAAACAGTCCATCCTTTCGGAGCCCCAAGATTTTCAAATAAATGAAATACTATATTACTTTGATTCATTTTTATTTTTATGAATATAGAACATTAAAAAAATAAAGTAGTAGTTCATAGCAAATCCTGCCCTCTCACAACCAATTTCTACTCCCCAGATACCTCTTTCTTATTTTTTAGCTATCTCGTCTGGGATTTATCCTTTCAGAGCTAAGATTCCAGAGGGGAAGACAGACAGTAAGTTATACAGTGTTTGGATATTGTGCTATGGTAACACAGTAACAGAAGGGAAAAGTGGAATAGCTGCATGTAGATGCTGGTTAGAGGATAGATGTGGGAGTGGGGAATGTTCTGATTTCATGAATGAAGCAGAAAGCAAGGTCATCATCTTAGAGTGAGGATGTGGAAGGAGGTGTTAGAGACAGACATTGGCTCGGTCTTTTCAGGATGCTTCTCAGCCCCTGAAACATAGAGGCTCCTGACTGGCCCACCCTTCTGGCAAACACAGAAAGATCTGAATCCCAGTGGCGGAGCCAACTTAGGCTGAGGCTGAGTTGCCACCCCATATTTCCTTCCTTTCATTGTCACTCTTTTCAATTCCTGCCCTTCCCCTCACCACTTACCTGCTCATACTGAGCCTTACCATTTCTGAAACTCCACTCTCCATGGGACATACACAGCTGGAAACTCTCCTCTCTGGCTGCCCTTCTTCAGACCTTTGAACAGGCCCTCTTCACACACCCAAAAGGTCTAAGTGGTCCTTATGAACCTGTTTGCTCTAATGTTCCCCCAGCTGGCTCATATGTACCACCGAGAAACTTATGAATTCAGACATGCGGGGAACCGTTTCCATGGAATTTTCAAAACAGAGTAATTGCTTCCTCAGCACCAAATTCTCATGTCCTTACCCACTTTAAAAATAAGATAAGAACCACTATATCAGCCCCCCAAAGAATAAGGTCATCCAGCATATCCAGGAGTCCAGCATTTCCTAACAAAATCCTAAGATATCCCATATTAGTTTGCCAAATGATGACAGCAAAGTTAAATTCCTCTTATCGAGGATCACAGTGTGGAAGATTATATGTCCCCACTCCCTCTGCCCTCCAAGAGTCTCCTCTGGCAAACACAAGTATCTCTACTAGATCAACCACACTCCCCCTTCCCAACCTGTTTCTCCTGTTCAAGGCAACCAACAGGGTTTGAGTATGTCAACACTGGAGTGTGTAGGTTCCCTGGAGAATTAGGTTTTCTGTATTGATTATGAATTGGGAGGCTACTCTGGCTCCAGGAAAGCAAAGCCAGGATTGAATCCCCCTCCTTGGTTTTGGTGGCTAGGATGTGCTGGTTGGGGACATACATCCAGCAAAGAGTGTAAAGATGTTGGAAAGAAAGGACAAGGCCTGTAGTCACCAAGCTGCTAAAACCTTTGGGCAAGTTAGTACCCAAAAGCAGGTAAAGACCCAGATTTTCCTCCGCTCTGGTCGGGCATCTGAGAGCTCCAGTCTTCCAGAACATACTACAACCCTTGAACTAAAAACATCTTTGAGAAAACAGTTGTCACAATGCCTATATGCTTGACACCATGTGAGAAACAGCTACCGGTAAGTCATCAGCCAGATAAGTGAGCATAAAATAAGACAGTAGCAAAGAATAGCTGAGGATGCACTGACAATGGAAGGAAGTAGCCAGAGCTCACAGAGTCCAAGCTGTAACACGCAGACTAGTTTGTCTCAGCTTTCTGGTTTCTTGAGAACAGTAGCCTGCAACCCTTGAAAGCTGGGTAAAAAGCTCATATTAATGAGTCTGTGTTTGTAGTGATGGTAATGAGTCAACAAGTAACTACGTTTGATTCACAATGCCATTTAATACCATTCTGGCATTAGAAATGACTTTGTAGGTCTCCTTATCCAACCTCCTACCCAATGCAGCAATCTTTTTCAAAATGAGCATTCTACCTTTCACTTTCAGTGAAAGAGAATTTAGAAGACAATCCATTTAATTGTGCTAAATACTTGTATCTTTATACTACTCTGAGCTTTAGCTTTTCCTTCTGCAAAACGGTGAACAATACTACCTTCTTTGCGGGGGGTTAGTATAGTCCCCGGTTTATAGCTGATGCTTCCCCCCAATGGCGTCAGGATATGCCTCTCTACAACCTCCACCTATTGGAAATGCTTGCTTTCTCGTGCTAGGAAAACACTTCCCACATGACAGCGTGATGGCTCTGAAGAATAGTCATGTTGCCATGGTCCTTTTCTGGATGCTCTACATATTATATACACGTCCCTGGCTTACAAATGACATCTCCACACACAGTCCTTAATACTGCCATGCGGACATTAATCAACTAAAACACCAACATCATCTTCACATGGACCTTTCTTAGTCCAAGTTCTCTCTCACTGCGCAAGCACAATAAATTTTTAAAAATGAAAGTCAGAATATATTTTTTAACTCCATTAAAACTTAATATTGTTGGTATCATTCTATTAAGATGATTATGAATCTTGATTCTGTCCCTCATTGCTTAAGAGTCGGGTTGGGTAAGTCTTTTTATATTTTTAATATGCAGAATAAATGGACAAAAATAGGACAGAAAACCTTTTGAGGTAGAATGATAGTCATCTGAGTAGCAACAGAACCATAATTCTAGATTATGATAACCACTGGCATAAAGATTATTTCCTGTTGACTATTTACTCATACTGTTTAAATATTTAAAATATTAACATAAAGTTTTTATCATCTGTGGAATGCATTTATTTGGAATGTCACTTAGATAATGGCTTTAACTGTATATTTAGGTTCATTAAACCCTTCCCCTTCCCAAACCTCTTCTATTTGTTTGAACTAAATAAATATTTCCTTTTCTAGAAGTGGTCTCATACTGATGAGCCACCATAAAAGTTTGTTTTCACCCTGGCTGGTGGGTGTGTCTCAGTGGACTGAGTGCAGGCCTGCAAACCAAGGGTCGCTGGTACAAACCCAGTTAGGACACATGCCTGGGTTGTGGGTCAGGTCCCCAGCAGGGGATGTTCCAGAGGCAACCAGTTGATGTTTCTCTCTCCCTCTTTTTCTCCCTCCCTTCTTCTCTCTTTAAAAATAAATTCAAATAAAAATTTAAAAAATTTTAAAAAAAGCTTTGAGGGAATACATGTCCCCAAGCACTTTACATGGACTATCTCACTTGACATTGTAAAGTAAGTACTATTATCAGTTGTCTCATAGACTACAAAACCAAGCTTAGAGAGGTCCATGAATCTGCCCGAGGACATACAGCCAGTAAGAGGCAGAGCTGAAGGGCCAGTAGCAATAGAGGAAATGAGGACAACAAAGCCTTGTGTTCAGAACATCCTATGAGACAAATACTGATGCAGCAATGGGCTGTTCCCAGACTTCCCCACCCCTGGGGCCCTGACACAGATGCTTTGTCAGACAACACACAGGGGAAGATTTCACTTTATTGTTACATCAATCTCACAAATAAACCCAACACAGCCAGAAACACTGAGAAGATAAAGTGCTAATGCAGAGGCCTGGCAACAGAGGGAGGGAGTAATCCAGTTTGTCTCCTCGTGTCCCCAGCCGAGAAAGACATTTCTGTTACACAAGAGTGAGGACAGCTGACGCACCAAGCAATCCTTCTATAGACACTTTGAGCAAAGGAACAGAAAATCTTACCAGCTGGGATCTGTACAGGGCAAGGAAATAGAAAGGTCAGAAAACATTTGTTCCTCAAACAAGTCAGGCATAGAAATACCAAATGACAAAAACAGTCTTTTCCAAACTTTCTGTGTTTGAGATGGACATCTAGTAAGGAAGAAGAGGGGTACCAGTTCTAGGGGCTGCTTCTTGCTACTGCCTATCTTCAGAACCGTGACCTAGGTAGATACTCTCTTCCTATACACCTCCTAGTCAGAGGTGCCAGAGAGAATTTTCAAGAATTTTGGGAAGAACTGACCTTAATTGCTTACCTTGCCAGCCCCACAAAACAGACCCAGGGCTCTCTAATGAATATCAAGGAGATATGGGCTTATCAGAGTAATCAACTTGGCTGCATTTAAAGATTAATGAAGATCAAGATTTCCCATAATTGTCTTTAGACATTTTAAGGTACCTCTATCAAGCCTGAGGTTTAAAACACAATTATTTGGTTAGTAAATTCAAATGATTTGACTATATTGAGATGATGATACCCTAAACTCAAATTGCCCCAATTCTTTCTATTCCAAAATTGGAAAATCACTGACCAATTCTCAGAGGCCAGAAAGATCACTAAAGGTCATCCAACTTCCCCTGACACCATGTAATCCTGAACTCAAAGGGCCAGAATCAGTCACATCGTTTTAGTACCTGAGAATTCCTGGTCTCACTGGTCCAAAGGGAATCTATGTAAGGATAAACCAGGCCAAGGAATTTCCAACAAGCCTCACTTGTAGCCAGGAGCCAAGGCTTGGAGTGGAACTTCAACAAGGGAAGGAAAGGGTGAAGTATTTCATCTCAGTGCTAGGATAAAAAGCAGATCAAAGTGCTGCCATGACAGGTAGGTGAGTAGAGTAGAGAGGCCTCAATGGAAAGGCACAAGTCCCCTAGGTAAGAAAATGGAGTGGAGGTGGAGGGGGCAATGAAGGCTGGTAACCTGGGAGCACCCCTGCTAACGCTTCAAAGGTGACTTCCTCTACTTTGGCTATGCTTAATTTTCCATCTTCCTTCCTCTATAGGGGCTGATAAGAACAGGGCCTGTGGATGACCCAGGGATAACTGGTTGCAGCTGTTAAATGGAGGTCACCAAGTCTCCTTCTAGTCTCGAGGGAGCTTCTGTAAGGCTAAACACATTCCGAGTTCCAAAGAGTTGTTTGGTAGGGGCAGCAGCTGAACGCTAGACGAGACTGTTGGTGAGACCTGGCAAAGTTCAAAGTGGGATCCATTAAACACTCTGGGAACTCGTTCTATGAGTCAAGGGTAGGCTTGGGAATCTCCTAAAAGGATACCCATGGTTGACTATTTTCCTGACTTCTCCAGGCACTTCTATGGCCAAATTGAAGAAGAAATGCCATTATAGGTATCTGTGTATCCAAGCTGACATCCCCAGGAAAAAGCTTCAAGAAGTCCCTGTGATCTTCAGCTCTTTGAGAGGAGTCAGGAAATATTGGACAGTCAGAAAAAGTTTTCCTTATTAACACTGCCAGCTCCTGCCTTCCCACTTCCCTCATACCAGGACAGAGCTAAAGAGTGTCTAAACCCTCAATTCCCTGCCTGGAAGTTTCCTTCCCAGAAAAAGTTCCCTGTGGTAGGCCTTCCCACCAACTGATTCTATCCAGTCCTCCCTTCCATTTTGGGCCTGCTCCAGGTTTTTTCACCTTCTTTACCTACTCCTGTTCTCAGCTACTCTAGTCCATGGCAGACAAATAACAGGCTAGGCAGAGATAGTGACCGGGTCTTGGGACTATTAACGTCTAACAATGATACCCAGATTGCTGGTATTTACTGAAGCCTTCAATTCCATCTCAGAGAATTATTAATGTTCTTCTGTCTGTGGTTCCTTCCCCTCCTGCCCTCCAAGAAATTCCAGGTGAAAGACCATCTTGTTGATCTTTGTACCTTCAGCTTTTAGGTACCAAGACAAGGGCCTAAATGTGACAATTTGGGGCAGGGGAATTTCAGCTGACTTAGCTCATAGAAGGGAGAGGTACCCAGTCCTCCTTGCATCCATCCCCAAAGCACATTCCCCCCTACTCTGCCTTTTTACAACCCCCTATCTCTTCATCTTCCTCTCAAGTCTTAAAGATAAATGAAGCAGCACGGGAGAACAAACACAGCCTTGGCTTGTCAGTAACTGAGCTCTGGGTCCCTTCTGCTACTGACTCTGTGTCTGAGCTTAGACAATTCACTTGCCTCTCTGGACCTTTAAATGAAAGCATTGAATTAGATTATCTCCCTGGGCTCTTTCAGATCTCAGATCTATTCATACTTGAGAAATCAATAAATGAATTAGAAGAGATGTTAATTCTGAGACATATCCTGCACCTGTTTGAGACAGCTGAAAGGAGATAGAGGTCAGGTTCCTGTTTATTATACATTTTAGCTATAGGAAAAGTAGCAAGTGTACTTATGGAGAGATAGAACCTGGCAGCCCCTATATCTGACTAATAAAAGCAAATTCCTGGAAGAAGCAGAGAAAGAGGCCACAAGTGAGACCTGGCAGTGTCAAAAGGTCTATAAATTAAGTGGTCAAAGGAGTAGAAAACAATGGCTATAACCAGACAAGATCTCTAAGCACAGACTAAAGTCTAGAGAGGTCTGGGTGAGAAAGAGCCCCTGTGGCTTCTATGAGAGGAAAGGACTTGGTCCACAGCAAGTTGCTACTGCATTTGGTTCAAACCCCGTTTTCTCCATCTGTCTGCCTGGTGTGTGTGCACACGTGCAGACATGCTGCAGGCTGTAGTTATGCTTCTGAAGTGCTGCAATGAGAAAGAAACAGAAGAAATGATACCAAATTCAAGGACGTTAGGAAGGCAAGTATGAGTTTAGTTTAAAAGCTACTCATTTCCTCCACCACTCTGTGCAGTATCATCACTGCTCATTCTGAAATGTGAGCTAGAGAGTTTCTTAAGATGGTGAAATGTGGGGGTGGGAAGGGTGTATCTGCAGTATGACTGAAGGCCATAGGCAGAACACAACCCATGAGGATGGCTGGGGTGCGGGGCAGTGGTGGAAAAAAAATGAGGTAATGGATGTTTAACTAGACTTACTGTGATGATCATTTTGTAATATATACAAATATTGAATCATTATGTTGCATACCTGAAACTAATATAATATGTTAATTATACCTAAAAAAAAAAAAAAGAACACAACCCAGCATCCTGTATGAGAACCCCTCCAGTTAATGGCAAATGGATTTGACTTGATCTGACCCATTTGGACACTCACTTGTCTTCATTCAAGGAAACTGTCTCCACAAAAGGGATTTCTTCTTTGTCTGTTTTCCCCATGATCAGCTGATGCTTATCCAAGTTTATGATGCACTGAAAACAAAGGAGAATCACTGGTTACTGTTAATGATCTCACTTTGGGGGTGTCCATATAAGAAGACCCCTTCCTCAGGTAGGAAATATCAAACAAATAGTAGAACCAATCCTACCTTCAGGGATCGGAGAGTCTGGAGACCAAGGGACAAGTTTTTCTCATTGTCTTCTAATAAAAAAAATTAAAATTCAGCCATTTCCATACTGATTTAAAAGTCAGCCTTATCACCATTAGTTTCCATCCAACCAATCAGTCATCCATCCATCTATTCATCCATCCATCCATCCAATGAATATTTGTTCTATCCATCTAATAAACATCTGTTGTGCATCTGTTACTTTAAGTAATTTTCCCAGATCATTATAGTGAAAAGTCAATAAAATGAAGATTCAAACCCTAGTCTTTTTAACCAAGATTCAAAACCAGGTATTTTTTTTTATTCCTCACCTAAGGATACCTTTATTGATTTTAGAGAGAGTGGAAAGGAGAGAGAGAGCTAGGGAAAAAAACATCGACGTGAGAGAGAAATGTCAATCAGTTGTCTCCCATATGCGCTCTGACCAGGGATTGAACCTGCAACCTAAGTACGTGCTCTGACCAGGAATCAAACCTGCAGTCTTTTGCTGTACGGGATGATGCTCCAACCAACTGAGCCACCCGGCCAGGGCAAACTCAGGTCTTTTCAACTTGACATAGAAATCAAGAACTTAAGAGTAGTTTAGAATAGAACACATGAGGGAAAGTAACAGATGGTGGGAAATTACCAAGGGATTTATGGCCTAGGAGTAAGAGGATCTTGCCCTCTACCTCAAAGTGGCTCATGGAAAGCTCTGAGGGGCCATTTTCACTGGCACACAAAATGTTTGTTGTCTTGCCCCTCCCCCCCTCTTTTTTTCCAAGAGTAATTCTCAACTTGCCTTGAATGTAGTCTAGGGTCCCACTGGTACTCTGAAGGGCAATAATTGGGACAAGGTCTATACTGCAGAAAAGTGAAAACCTGGGATTTTGAAGAAGTCAGTATTTACAGACATGAGATCTCATGAGTAGGAAGAGGATTTACATTGGGGCCCATAGGTCCAGTCCCCAGTTCTACTCACCAACCACAGCTGCTGGGCAGTCCAGACGGAGGGAGCCCAGTGTGATCACTAGGTGCTCAATCTGGCCCACTACTTTCAGATGCCGGGGTAGAGAAAGCTTCTCTCCTTCATGCTTGTGAGATCTGACGTGCTCCTTGAGTCTGCACCAGAGGAGAAGATACCAGGATCCCCTTGGCAGTGGTTTCTGATGGAATCTGGCAATGTCTACCTTCTGACCCATAGTTGGAAATTTCCAGGGATTTCCTGGGATCAATTTATCAAAAAAGTGCTAGCCAGTCCATACTTCTTGTTTTAGTACTGTGTCCTAAACATTCCAGAGGATGTAAGAAAAACTAAAAATGCAGCTCCTATTCATAAAAAGATATGCCACTATGTGCACTGGTAAAAGACACACTCAGAGAATCCTATTCTGCATCCTAACATTCCCACTCGTGTGCAAGGCAGCTTAGTTAACATGCCCTTTTACCCCTCTGTGGGTAACAGATCTAAGAGAGGGCAGGTCGATCCTAATTTTAGAAGATACTTTGTTCAATGCCTAATTTTCTCTATGTCTTTTTTCTTTCAGTCTACCCTCATCAGTCAGTCGTATGCTATAAGTTTAATGTAAGTAAGTGCACTGATATTGATATCAGCAAGGAATATCATGGAGAAAGTTCCAACTAATTTAACTTGTCTGTGCAGGGGAGGAAGGAAAGAAACAGCATCCAAGGCTTCACAGTTATGTAATGTGATGGGAACAGCTAGCACCCGAACTATTATGGGTTGGTGGATAAATACTTAATTATGGACTTTCTGTGCCAATACTTCTGCTTTACTTCATTTCCTCTCTTTTGGTGTTATAGCCCATCCAAAAGAAAAATAATTGCAGCTTTACAGATGGTTATTAATTCCTCTGGAATCATGGCAGTCTGCTGCCTAATTATGCACCAGGGCATTATTAGTCTTTCTGGAACCATCATGTTGCACTTTATCTCATCTTTCACCACACTAAGAAGCTCAGGGTTCTTCCCACAAGAGCACGTGCGTCCTGGACTCCCCCCACCACCCTGTATAGCAATGTACAAAACCCACAGAGGCAGCTTCAAAGAGACACAGTGATGGTGAAGGTGGAGGGCAGGGTAGAAACAAGAAGGAACAGATCATGTAGCACAGGTCACTGATTCCACAAATCAGGTCTTGTGCAAGCCCCACCTAAGAATATGAACACCCTGAAAGTGGTTTACAATGGGCCATTATATCTACCCTAGCGATTGTGTCAATGCAGAGATGTGGGCTAGGGAATGATTTGTTGTGTGTAGGGATCCAGAAGTGGAAAAGCACGCTGGGTTGATCCTCCCAATTCTGGGCTACATGTCAGAGCCCATCTGGTACTTTGCAAGAAAGAGAAGGAAGAAGAAACGAAAATACAGACTGAGTGGAAAGGGGGAAGGACACACAGTGACTTTCTCTGCCTAAAAGAGGGGGAACTCATTACCAGCTGTCAGAGAACTGAAGGCGTTCAGTGCAGGAGCTATCTGCCTCTCACACCCAAAACCCCGCAGGCACAGAGGTGAGAGCTCGTTTTACATGTTCTTCACAGAGAGAAAAACGCACTGAGGGACTTTTGGCTACTCAGGCCCGGCAGCAATAGCAGCCCTATTCCAAGATCAGACTGACGCTTCTTGGCACAGGCAGTGTGGCCTTCAGAAGGGCCCTAAGTAAGTTAAAGCCACCCACACTCCCTGCTGTTACTCATGGCATTATACAAACAGGACAGCTCCTTCTAATTTGGTGTCTGGTCAGGGCACAAATCCGGGTCAGGGCATGACACACAGCAGCCAAGAATCTCACATTCTCTCATTCCAGAGCCCAGTGGTCTTTTCTCAAAACTTAAGACGTGGGAGTTCATGGAAAGTCTGAGGCTTTCCTGGCTCACTGATTTCTCCCAGGTGCCTAAGGGCCCTCACTCTGTCCCTCTACTAGGGAGTGGGTCCAGCTGATATTTTAGCTCTGCACACTTCTCTTGGAGCCTCTGCGGAGACCTTCACTATCTCTAACTTCAAAACAGATTCAGGCAAAGAGTGATTAGCCCCTGAATTCCATCCATCCATCCAGGACAATTCCATCCAGTAGCTACTTACCCCAGTCTATACACACAGGCTGAAGAGATGAGATTATACTGACAGCCTGTGTCAATCAGGGCTTTCACATCCTTTCCAGCACACTGTGGAGAGGAAACACACTGTTCAATAAGAGCAAGGGAAGGAGATCCAGAGAGCAAGTAGCAGATGTTATATGAACGGCAGGGGTGGAGAGCATCTTCACAGTCTGGGGTGGTAGCATACCATCTTTACCCACTGCTGAATCTCCTTTGAAGGGCTCTTTTTCCTGCTGAACCTAGAGCTGACAGAAGATCCCAAAGGAATTTAGGTGTTTCATTCTATATATCAAGATCTTGTGTGTGTGTGTGTGTGTGTGTGTGTGCGTGTCACACAGCCCTATGCAAATCTGATGAATGTTTTGGTTCTTTTTTCCATAAGGATGCACATGCAAGGAAAATACTGCGTACACGTTCTCTGTTGCATGGAGTGCCCTCCATGAAACTCATTTACGAATTCTATGGTAAGACCCACATGCTAAAATTTGGGGGTAAGAAACCCACTATTGGGATCACAGTAAGCCCAAACCCTACTTGCCAGGAAACCCTGGAAAAGCTGTTCTCAGAACATTACCTGGCAAGAAACCAAAATCATGTCATCATCCTCAGACCTCTTCAGTCCCTCAGACTTAGCCTGATTGAGTTTGTTGGTCTTGGAGGTCCAAGGGACACGACCGCTTCGGAGCTTGGACAGGTTGGTTTCCATGAGGCGCCTCTGCAGAATGTTATGAGGTTGCTTGAGGAAGAAAAAGCAGAAGCTTCTTAATGACAAGTAATTTTTCCCACTGTCCTCCAGGTACCACTGAAATAATTAAGGGGCCTCACATAACAGTGCTCTACCTCTGCTTCTTATTTATTCTTCCTTCAAGTAGGGACATCATGGGTGTTGTCAGAGCAGGACTACAAACCACTTTGCAGTAGGCTACCCTGAATGAAAAGAGCAAGGCGGGACCCTAAAAACTGTGGCTAGGGCCAACGAATAGTCAATGGCTACAGAGAACTGAAGGACCGTTGTGATTTGGACTACCTGGGCCTATGCCTTCCCACCCCCTACAAGGGCATTTCAGGAGAAAAGTGGCCTTTCTCTGTGTGGAACAGGTGTATCTTCCAGGTGACTTACAGAAGGGGCAGCTTATTTCCACAGGCTGAAGAAACCTGCCTAGGACTGATTGTCAGAAGCTCTGCCTATTTCTATGTCAAGTCTGACTCCCTTACAGCCTTATATGTACCCAGTCCATACATATACGCTTTAGTGGCCTGAGGGCTGGGTTACCCACAGGTGGATGGGGTGGGAAGACAGGAATTCAGACCTGCTGAGCAACCCTCTTAAGAGACACACTTTGGAATGTGGCAGAACCCACAGGAATCATCCCTCCTGACATCTTTTAAACCTCAAGCAGTGTAAGACAACTCCTGCCATGTGCTTGCCATCCATTCCCCTCTCTTCAATGGGCCAAAGAGTGGGAGTATAAAAGGTGCAGAGACTGACCAAGAAGAAGGGGACTTAACTTTACCCTGTATCTGTGTCAGGATATCTACTGTTAGAAAGCAAAATGAGGAATGTGATTCCAAGTCTGCTTGTTGATTGAGCTTAGGACAGAGTTCCCAGGACAGATGTGTCCGTGCTCCACTGTTTCCACCCAAAGTGGCCTCCAGAAAGTACAAGCTACCTCTTGATAAGAAGTTGTTGACCTGAGAAATTTCTACACAAAGCATCTTATTCCCAGTTTACATTATCATTCAAAATCCCTTGAAGTATAGCATACAACCCTAAGTTTCTACATAACACATACCAGATGGTGCTCCAATTCCAGGGAAAGACATCACTCTTAGAAGCCCAGAGCCTAGAACTTTCCCAGGGAAGGGAGAAGGATGGAGTCAGAGCCATGACTCACTGTAACCCTGGTGAGGCGAAGAAATGTATTCCCAAAATACTCTGATTCTTGGCAAAACAGATTCTAAATTAGTATCCTTGAGAAAAGGAGAGAAAGAGGCACTTTAAAGAAAATGAGCTTCTTAAGTTGATAAGGAGCTAGAGGAAGTGCTAACTCAGTCAGATTTCCTGATGTGCTGTTGGGAGAATGCTTTGCTCCTCAAAAGGAACAGAAATTCTTCATTCTTCTCTCTCTTGCTAATAAGCCTAGACTCCTAATTCAAGTCATACTATAAAGCAGGGTGTTTGCTTCTGTCAAGTCCCTGCTTAGCAGGACCAAATCAGGTAAACTATACAGAACTGAAAATTGCAAGGGGTTTCAAAGGCCGTCTAATCAAAGCCCTCCTCACCAAAAGCTTGGGGCTTTCCTTCCATTATACGACGGTTAGCTGAGCAGCACTTTATCTGGTTCCTCGATCTTGCAGAGGAGTCTCATCAGCACTGGACAGATGAGGCAAAGGAGGAACATTCTAAGCTTACTTTCCTTGAAGTCGTCTCTCTTTTGAATTTCCCCCCCTTCCTTCTGGATCCTTCCTTCACAGGCTACAAAACATATTCCAAGTTCTAATATATTGGGGAGAAAAACCTCAGACCCTGTCTTCTCAACTCTACACCTCTTTCTAATTGTACCCTTGATCTTGAGTGGTCTTTTTAAAGAAAAGCTAAAATCACCATGTCTGGTTCCTGATACCCTACATTTTTCTCACTGAGTTCCTTTTGATCCCATAGCACCAGTAACAACCTCCTCATTTCCAAACTGGGCAGATATGTTTCAGCCTTCACTTTACTTGACTACTTGAGGGCCTTTGGCCCTGCTGACTACAGTCAGCCCTCCATACCCACAGGCCTCACAGCCGCAGATGCTGACTACAGTCAGCCCTCCATACCCACAGACCTCACAGCCGCAGATTCAACCAACTGTGGATTGAAAATAATCAGAAAAAAAATCTCAAGAGGTTCCAAAAAACAAAATTTGAATATTCCACATGCTGAGCACTACACTGAATCCACACCAATCAAGTGATGTATAGGCATACCCAGCTGTAGCCTATACACAAATACTACCACATTTTATAGAAGGGACTTGAACATCTGAGAATTTAGTGTCAGGGGGCCTGGCACCAATCCCCCATGGATACTGAGGGATGACTGTATCCCATTACTTGTTCTTTTCTTCAGTAACCAAAGAAGGTTCAAACACAATACACGCTCAATGTAAAACAGGCACATACCACTGAAGTATATAAAATTAAAAGGGACAGGCTCTCAACCTCTCAACCCCTGCCTACAAATAACAACCATTAAATTTAGAAGTATATCCCTTAAAAAATGTTAATATAGTTACAAACATATACAAAAATAGGATCATATTATAACACTTCTAAAATTTTCTATTCTTGTTTAACATATGAGAGGCATTTTCTGTCAGTACATATAATTCTCTTTGTTTACTTTCATAACTAAAAGTATTCATAGTGTAGTTTAAGAATTGAAAATTCACAGCCAATAAACACATGAACCTCAGAGATGTGTTTCTGTGGTCATTTTATTATGCCTGCATGTTTTCAATGACAGTGTAACTATACACTTTTTTGAAATAAAATTTCATTAAAATGATAGTCAAGGAATAAGAAAGGCCTAAACCTAGAAGAACAAAGGGAACAGTAAAGAAAACAACAAACAAAAAGGTGTGACAAAATTTTGGAATTCAAAGGGCAAACATAAAAGTGGTAAGTGGCCCAGACTAGAGAAAGCTAAGTGAGTCACACCATTCTACTCCACAGAGCGCTGGCATGGCAGAGACTGCCAGCTGCTCATCAAAACCCATGTTCTCCTCTTCTTGCTGGGTAGATACCTAGATTATGTTTCCCAGCCTCCCTGCAGTGGGCCATGCCCACATGACTGGGTTCTAGCAAAGAGAATATGGGTAGAAGAGATGTGCGCCACTTCTAGACCTGGCCCGTGAAAAGCTCCTATACACATTCCTCCATATTCTTTTCCTCTTCTGATTGGCTGGAATGGAGATGACCCCTAGGGTAGCCTTCTTGGAGGTCACATGTTAAAGACACAAGGAGTCACTGTCAGCCTGGGTCCCTAAAAGACTACGGGAGGACGGACCTTTCCACTAGTACTGTTACTTAAGAAAAAATAAACTATTATGTTTGAGCTATTATATATTTTGGAGTCTAACCATAAAAGCATTTTTCCTACTCAAACTAAAACCCTGGAAAGGCTGTGGAGCTAGAGGTATTAGAACCTCAAAAATCAGAGGGTATGATTAAGGTAGGAAATAGATTAGTGCAAAGCCTGCATAAGACTCCCACTTGACCCAGACAACTGGGAAGAATGCCAAAAGTTTATTCTTTCTGTAAGAGTAAATCAAAAGACTCTGGTTGACAGTTTGGCTAGGCTTACAAATTATGCACTGTTGGGTTTCTAAAACAACTAAGAGAGGATGGCGTAGCATATTAAGCCAGAACTGAAGGCTATGCGTTTAAAGATTGAAAGGGCCCACACTGAGCCTCGTATAATGAAAGAAAAACTATTCACACCAGGATTTCACATCACTATGAATTTCTGGAGTATTATAGATGACAAAGATTCTAAAAGCTTCCAAAGAGAAGAAAGTGATCCAAATACAAAGGATTAGGAACCAGAATGGCATAGGACTGCTCAGTGGTGATAATGGAAGCTAAAGACAATGAAATAATGCTTTTAAAAAACTTGACAGTGCATACACTCTAAACCTAGCCAAACTATCAGTCAAGACTCAGCAGGTACTTCCCACACATCCTCAAGAAGCTCCTGAAGAGTATGTTCCACCAAAGCGAGGGAAACCAAAGAGCGAGGAGAAAAAGGCATAGAATCCAAGAAAGAAGGGACCCAACAGAGAAGACAGGCAAAGGAAACTCTGAGAATGGTGACGAAGGGAAAGCCGAGGGTATAGACTGTGCAGCAGGCCTTGAGAGCAACCAGGCCAAAGGGAAATGGCAAGAGAGAGGGCTCCAGGGAGGATGTCTCCAAGACAAATTTAAAAAAGGAAAGAAATGGACCTTCTAGGTCATCTTCAGTTTTAAGGTATTTGAAGTACATTTAAATTTTACATAGAAAATTGAATGAATGAATAATAGGCAATACTTGTGAGAAAAATCAATGTGTATGAGGAAGTAGATATAATTATAATACACTACTTGACTTAACTGTGAATAATATGAATGCAGCCATAATAATGTAAGCAGTACATGCCGATTTGACACAAAACAGTTCTTTATCAGAATGTTGGTATAATAGGAGAGAGACATGATGGGGAGGTGTCCTCATCTATTATAATAGAAAATCAATAGATGATGATAAAATGTTGTTAATTTACTTGTTTACTGTTTCATTCCACCAACTAGAGTGTTAATTCCACAAGGGTAGGGATCTTGTCTTCCTCACAGTCATCTCCCCATCTCTCGACACAGTAATGAACAAATCAGTCTCTACCCTTTATGTCTTCAATAAAGCCTTTCTTGATGAACATCGTTCAGTTCCTTCTTTCAGAATCCCTCCAGTTCTTGTACATTATGTAGTTTGTACTACTTGAGTGCACACTCCATGACTGTTGCTGTGTACATTTGCTTAAGTGGTTTATTTTTATGTTTATTGAAATATTGGCCTTCCAAGGACTGTCCTCTACATTCCTGATATCCTTCAAGATACACACTGGTCATTAGCTAGGCAGGTGCTGCGGGTACTCTGATGGCCTTTTGGGCATAATTCTTATGCCATCCTCCTGACATGAATCCTTCTTTATGTTTTCACTCAACAAGGTAGCTATTAACCTAAGCAGTCCCTGGTTCTCTCCTGTTTCTGAAATGTTGCTGCTAAGCCCTAACCAGGGTTCAGGCATCTAAACTCTCATCCTGCGAGCTCAAATGTGCTGCCGCCCTCATCGCCAGGAGCTTCCAAAGGAAATGGGCTCTGTGGGCAGTGCTGTTTTCTGGGTGGAAATAGTTGAGGTTCCTCAGTCTGGCATACAGTTTGCTTAATTAACTCTTCTAATCAGGCCGTAGGTAGGAAGAAAGCTGGGGGAAAGGAAATAAATTATACTGCAGGATGCCACACAAAACGACTTGAGCAAGAACTTCTAAGGCTACTTTCTCAGTCCCTTTACCTATGCTGCCCTGAACCCAGACAGAATCAAACTGATGGAATTCTGTGGTTCACAGAATGGACCAGAGTGGAAAACAGGGAGGATGACAGAAGTCTGCCTTCTTTGTAGCATTTACTTCCAGAGGAGAAACCCACGGTTTCTAGCTAGCGATAGAACCACAGTTAGAACCACTAGAAATCGGGGTCAGTAAATACAGCCCCCAAACCAAATCCAGTCTTCTGCTTGTTTTTGTCAATAAAGCTCATGAACTGTCTATGGCTGCTTTTGCACAACAGCAGAGTTGAGTAGTTGAGACAGAGGCTGTTCAGACTATAAAGCAAAAAAAAAAAAGTTACTCTCTGACCCTTTCCAGAAAAAGCTGGCCAGTGTTTTGGACTCAGACAGAGCCGAGGTCAAGTTAGTAAGTGCCTTGCAGCGCTTTTGGGAGAATTAAGTGACATGACCGGCAGGAAGCACGCAAAGGTTAGTAAGTGCATGTATGTGTACGTGCATCAATTCTCATGCACAGCCTAAAATTGAAGCTGGTTACCATTTGCTTTTCCCCTAAAAGAGCATGAAATCATTCTACTCTGCAGATAAACATGGACTCCTGACTGACTCTCACTTCAAGCCCGGTATACACGTCTCTATCCAATCTTGGAAATGTAAAGGGGCACTAGTATCTACGCCTCCTCTTCTTTATTTACTAGTTGAATATACAATATGTGATGCATTCTACCCCATGGAAATATAGACAGGTTGGCCTTGGGCTTGCACTTGCTCAGAAACACATGGGAAGCTATATGCTAGGTAGGCTGTCACATTGCCCAGGTCTTCTGTGTTCTGTCTCTTTGCCTTTATCTTGTGATCCAATGGACATATTATTTCAAAGAGAACAGCCTTATTCCTGATTGTTACCTGCCTGTGGATTGGTCTGAGATGGTGGTTTCTCAGCTGCCATGGCAGGCTGTACTTTTGTTAGAAAAGATTCACACAGAGGCAGTGAATTGGACCAGATAACCTGTAAGTAAGTTCACCTTTCCCTGAGGTTCTATAGGGCATACTGTGGAGGCAGCCTCCTCTCCAAATCATCTTGTGGTCAATTTCCTCACTGGGGAACGATGAAGCTATAATCAGAAGCTGGTCTCCATCACTATTGTCACACCAGGCCAGAGTAATCCCTTTCTTTGCTGAACTCCTCTAGCATTTAAAGACTGTAACATCTTGGCAACTAGCATAGGATTCCTGGTGGTATTCCTTCCTGGGAACTGTCTACAGCTATGCTTAAATAACTAACAGATATCCCCAACTTGTTCAAAAATCAGATGTCTGATTTTTAAAAATTATTGTTATTCTATTACAGTTGTCCCATTTTCCCCCCTTTGCACTCTTCCTGATTCTCATTCTCTGTCCCTAACCTGCTCCTCCGGCAGTCTTACCCATTTCAGGAAATGACAAGTTGGTTCTTCCAATTGCCAGATCAGAAACCTTAAGGTCCTTCATGACTACTCTTTCCTTCAGATCCTTAATCCACCCCATCAAGTAAACTTGTCAGTTCTGCCTTCAAAATATATCCAGCACCTGATCTTTTCTTGTCCCCTGCACTGCTATCACACTGCTGTAAGCCACCTTCATCTCACACCTAATCAGTCTCCTGGCTTCTACTCTTGCCCCTCTCCAGCCTAATCCACACAGTGATCTGAGTAACATTTTTACAAAATAAGTCATGTCATGTCACCCTTCTGCCCAAAGTCTTATACTGGCTTTCCATACTGGATGAGAAGCAAAATGTCTATACAATGACCTAAGTACTCTGGCCTCCCACCACCTCTCTGATGTTGTCTCCTATCACCCTCCCTCTTGTTCATTTTGCTCTGGCCAGAATGACCTTCGCATAATTCAATCTCATAAGTCAATCTCATAATTCAAGCACACTGATAATTCAGGTCTTCACACTTGCTGTTCCTTCTGCCTACAACATTCTTCATCACGATATTTTGCTCTCTAATTTCCTTCAGTATCTTTTAAAGTGAAATCTTATCAGAGATGCCTTCCCTGACCACTCCACATAAAACAGCAAGGTCCCACGCTGCCCTATCCTCATCGCTCACTGCACTCCCTACCCCCTTACCCTGGTTTATTTTCTCCACAGTACCTATTGCTACTTGATATATATTTACTTGTTTTTATTTTCTGCCTCCTCCCAACAAGAATGTAAGTTCCATAAGGGCAGGAACTCTGTTTGGTTCACTATTATATCTTGAATGCCTATATTGTTGCCTGACACATAATAAGCATTCAATAAATATTTATAGAACAAATTAATCTGTTCTGTTCTTCCTCTAATCTATATGCTCCCTCTAGAAATTTCACTATCTTCTTATTTGTGATCCTAGCATCTATCAAGTGTTCTGACCACAGCAAGTGTTGAAATAATGTTTGCTATTATTAGGACTCCACCACAGCTCTGAAAATCTTCAGTTTGCACCAGATCCTGGTGTTACACTGGTATTTCATGTTCCTTTTCCAAGGTGCCAAAGTTCTTTCAAAACCTGTAGCATTATGGATGTCTTGTGGCATTATGAATAGCTAAACTACAGGGTACCACCCATGGCTGCTCTAACTGACAGAGATTCTGATCAGGTAGATCAGACATTCAGAGTACAGGGCTAGTCATTTCATGGTCAGTTGACTTTGCTGTGTTCCACCATCCTTCCCCTGGCTTCATTCCTAATTCTAGTGAGTTCTGCTAAGGCATTTGGTTATAAGCAGAACCAGGCATAGATAGGAACACCAAACTCCTTCTATTGCTAGACAACTATGGATTTGGCCTGAGGGTCACTAATATTATTATATTGGAAAGACTGCACATTATCCTATGACACGACTGTTTTTAAAACTTAAAAAGTCCTTACCTCCATGAGAAAAACATTATGAACCTGGTAGCTAAAACAAAAGAAACTCCAAGAATGGAGTTCTTTTTCTCCAGTTTCATCAACTTCTTAAAAAAATAATTCAAATAAAATATTACTCATACCTCTGATTTTGGCTCTTAACATTAGACAGAAAAAAGAACAGCATAAGATGAAAGGATACACAAAATAAGAGACCCAGACATAAGAAATGTTAATTATGCAATTAATTTGCATAGCAGACTTTGTAGCAGCCAACTACACACAGAGAGGGCAAAGGCACTTGCCTGGGGCCAAGAGAACAAGGCCACATTTGATTGCCAACTGGTGCTCTTTGCCAATCCAAAAAAAGTTGGCAGGCTAGTATCAAAGAGCAAAAGTTACAGACACAGCTTGGTAAAAGGTAGATAGTTTGGAAAACCCAGTAACATCATTCTAATATGGGTCACTAGCAGGAAAAAAACAACCCACGATCTTCTCACTGGCACATACCCCAGAGTCAATGAAAGCAAATGTATTTTTCCCCTTGTCTCTCTCTGGTGCCATCCTGTCCTTACCCTTGTGCTCTTTCTACTGAGTTTGTACTATATACCTCTTCAGTCAGTGTTGGCATCCTCAAAATTTCACTTCAGTGTGAAAAAAATTGAGTCAACACTGGTCTATATTACCAGATATACCCTTAAAGTGAAGTGATGGGGTACTTCTAAGGTTATTCTAAGATTATATTGAGGCAGCAAAATCAGTTCCGGGAGAGTTTAAGCAAGCCACCTCACTCCAGTACTCACAGCTCTCCTAGCCCAACCATAGTCGGCCAGGCTGTGACCTGTTCTCACTCTTCTCTGCCATCATCTGCACATTAAAGGTGTCGGAACAGTGAGAGAGGGGTATTAACCCCATGGCAACAGAGGGTAGAGGTGAAGAAAGTGCGAGCCACGGTTCAGGGTCTCACAGTAAACTGCCGTGTGTCTCATCCGTGGCAATAACCTGCTTTCTGAGGATGCTTCTTTCTTCCAGCCTACTGCTAATCAGCTTCTGTGTGGTTCAGCTGAGACAGACTGGAGGCAGAAACGCAGATGGAATTCTTCCTACACAGGATGAAGTAGTATAAGGAATGCTAGCTAGGCAGAAGGATGGAGAGGTAGTTTCTCAGGGACAGGAAACTCCTTGACAGCTCAGGACGACCAAATTTCAATCATATCTTAAATCCAGAATGAAGGGAAGAAAAAGATCCCACATTGTACTTCTTTTCCTAATACTTTCTTCTTTGTTGGTTCCTGCGGCTTCCAGGAGCTAGGATTATTTTGGCCTGAATGTAAGAAGACTTGGACCTGATTTGCTGAATAAACCTAAACTGCTTTAAAGTGAAAGAAGGGAAGAAAGAGAGTTATCTTTTTTCCTAGGAAGTCGTCACCACTCTCAGGGAGCATGAATCAGGCTGACAATCCTGTGACTTGTGCAGGAAAAATACCTTTGAGAAAACAGAGCAAGATAGCTGGGTAGACCTTCCTGCACATAAATAACTAAAAGTGACTCTCATCACAATGAGGGACGGCAAATCTGATATTGGTATCTGTGTGTCATTAGGGTTGTTTTTTTTTTTTTAAAAAAGATTCAGAACTCTGCCCTCAATAGTTATTCTTGAGCTGGAAATGGCAATTTCAGTGAACCAGGCTGACATGCCCCGCCCCGTCAACCAAATTAAACATTCCAAAAGCCAAAACACAAAAAAACAAAAAACCCACTGGAAAAATGACAGAGTACCTATTTCATTTAAAAGACATTCAATTAATGTTTCATAAGTTATTGCCCCAATGAATAAAATGGTTATGGAATTTAAGAAAACAAGTAAACTACATGAAAACTCCAGATAAAACTACAAAGCTAAACACTAGGACCACTACAGTGACTGAAGGACGAGAGTCAAATGCAATCCTTTAAACTAGTGACCCTTAGCCATCCGTCCCCCTTCTATAGCTAGAGGGCAGCAGGGTCTTTGAACGCAGACCTCCAGTCCTGGCGGGTTCTTCTCAATGCGAAGAACAACCCTCCTGGAAACAGCTTGCACCAGCCCCAGCCCCAGCCCCAGCCCCAGCCCCAGCCCCAGCCCCAGCCCCAGCCTCACGCGTTATCGGGTCAGGGAGATGGAGACTCCTGGTTCCACCGTCTATCCCCTCTGTAGGGGGGAGGGGGGAAGTAGGAAGAGAGATGATTATGATGAAGAGATGTTTGGGGTTCAGGAAACCTTCACGTTCAACCCTTCTTTCCTGTCCCACTTCAGGATGCAAGGTCAAACGTAGGTAAGACCCAAATCAAACGGAGAAAATTTTGCATAGGGAAAAACGGATTTAACAGAAGTCATCTGGTACGGTGACTACCAAGGAACCCACCCCGCTTCCCACCTCGTCCCCTCCTCACACCCACTAGGAGGTCACAGTACCGGCCAAGTAGCCTGTGGGGCTGCCCTGGCTGCGAGGCTCCAGCCCCATGCAATCAAAATCTGTACTGCGAATAACCGGGAGGAAAGGTGACTTGAGGGCAAGAAGGCAGGGCTGGGTCTTTTCTACTCGAGAACAGACCTCAAGGGACGAAGCAGAGCCGAGGGGAGGCGCAAGCTAGAAAAGCTACGATGGAATCCTGAGAGACACTGAAGCAAGGGGATGGATGGAGAATAGTGAGACAGAGGGCAGCGGCGGGGCGGGCCGGGGCGGTGACTCAGTGAAAGCGGCAAGCGACAATGGGCGGGCCCCGGGGGGCCGCCGCGGAGGGGATCCCGAGGCGGGCGCGGTCGCGAGGCTCACCGTGTCCTTGGACGAGCCCAGCTTCTTGAGGCCGTCCAGGGGCAGTAGGTCGGCCGAGTCCTTGTGGATGAACTGCACGGCCTGCTTCATCCGGCGCTGCTGCCGCAGCGACGCCGCCTCCCGCATGTCGGTCTCCTTGCGGCCGCCCTCAGTAAGGAGCCCTGAGTAAAACATCGCTGCGACTCCCGCGGACCGGCGTCCGCGCCACTCCCGGAGCCCCAGCCACCCTGATCCTCGAGCTCCTCCACGGCCGGGAGAACCGCGCGCCGCGCTCTTTATAGCCGAGCATGACGTCACGGAGAGCAGCCACTGCGCGCGCGGGGGGCGGGGCCGGCAACGCGCCGGGAGCAGACACAGCGCCCCCCGCCGGCCAGCGGCTCCCAGCGTGGACGTCAGCCGAGCATCTCCGCGTCACCCCGGCTTGGGGTGAGAGCCGGCCAAGAGGAGTGCAGCTAGCGGGACTGACCCGAAGCGCCAAGTGTCCACTGCCGTCTCTTGACCCCACTGCCCCTCCCGTTGTGGGTGTCCGCATCCCCTAGACCGGGATGGGGTGTGGTGCCCAGTGCCGGAGCAGCCTCTCAGACCCTAACCGCTGCCGCCCCCGGATTTCCTCTCACCAGTCCACGCAGTGGCCGACCCTGGGATCACGGACAGTTGGGCCATGTCCCGAGTCCAGCCGTCCGCGCCGTCGCTCGGCTTCGCAAATTGCCACCTCCGCCCCTCCTTCCGATGCCCCCCGCGCCCACAGCCCGGGCTCGGGAGTACGCGCGGCGCACTCAGAACTTGGGATCGCTCGGGATTTCTCTAACTTCAGGTCGGTCCCCACCCACCAGGCCACGTGACTGGGGAGGGGGCAGCTCCTGCGGGCGGGTTGGAGCTGGCTTTCCGGGGACCCTCCCTCCTCCTGGCACCCTCTGCCCGGCAAGCCGGGCGGGGCGGAAACCTGCGGGTCAGCCTCGGGCTGAGGAGCGGCGAGGGTCCCTCCGCGCGACTGCACACGAGTGCGAGCCTTACACCTGCTCGTTGGAACGCCTGGCAGAAAAGCACGTTTTCTCAGCCAACATTAGGGCTTACCATCTCTCCAACACGTTTCCAGGATCAATTGGTTCTTTTCGTGATTCATGCTCTCAAGCCATTCTAATAGGGCCTTTGGGCATCCTGGGTTCTGGCTTCGACGTTATGGCTGGTGCGAACTGCATTTCCATCCTAGGAACAACCACTCCCCTCTCCCAGCCCATCTCGCTGGGACAGCCGTGAACAGAAAGATCTACTTTCTTTAGAAACTAACAATAAAAGTAACAATAACGGCATTTACTGAACAGTTTACCATGTGCCAGGTATTGAAATACTTAAAAGGCTCGAATCTTGGCAACAGCTTATGAAGTAGTGTTATCATTATCCCCGTTTTACAGGCCAGTACCTGGGACCTTTTAACTGGCCTCCTGAATTTTGGTTCTCTCCCAGTTCCTTACTCACTACTGCCAGAGTAATCTTTTCAAACTGCAAGTGTGACCATCTCACCTCCCTGCTTAACGTACCTTGGGAGGCTTCCTATGGCTCTAGAGATAAAGACCCACATTCTTGCACCGCTGCTCCCACCTGCTTCTCCACTCTGTACTTTAGTCTCATGAGCCTTCTTCCAGTTCCTTAGAGGAGCCATTCTCCCTTTTGCCAAATATTCTACCTTTGAATATCCTGTTCGTCTGCATGGAATGCCCCTCGGACTCTGTTCAGTAAACAAACAGCCCTCAGCTTCATTACTGGCCTTCCCAGACCTCAGCTGCATTACTATTTCTTTAGGAAGGTCTTCTGTAACCTCCCAGAGAGGACGCATTCTCTCTAATCATGCCCTATACATCTCTCCCCGACAGTTCCCTTTTTTTGAAAGTGACAGTGGTGGTGGTGGGGGGACTATTATTGGTTGTTTAGTTAATGTTTATCTCCATCTCTCTCACTAATTGTAAGTTCAAGAAGGCGACTAAGTCTTTTTTCCCCCTTACTATTGAATCCAAAGCATGTAGGAGGCTCTCAGTAAATACTAAGTATGGCAAGAGTTAAGGTCTCGTCCAAGGAAAGCAGGTGGTAGAGATGGGCCTTTAAACCTAGGACCTACTATCTGCTCCCCCAGAACCTGTGCTGGACCTTCCAGAACTGGAAGGGCTTGGTTTGACTTTATGAACCTGCTTTTTCCCCTCCGTTCCTGCCTTCAACGCTTGCCCTAGATTCAGAGCTCACAGATAGCTTGTGGGAAAATAAATCCAGAAGGCTGCTCACCTGGCTTCAAGAATTATCCCCCTCTGCGCACCCCCCCCCTTAAACAAACTACACAGAGAGCAGTAGCTCCTGGAGGGGAAGGTGAAGAGGGGGTGGGATTGCAGCTTACCTTCCAGTCCCCTGGCACCCTTCCAGCAGTGAACAACAGTGACTGCCCTGGCCCCTTCTATCCTGTCACCTGGATCCCTGCCTGGTCACTCCTCCAGGCGAGAGTCACCCAGGGAACAGTGAAAGACAGCCTTGCCTTGTCTCTCTGGGACAGGTGCCTCTGAGCTCAGCAAAGCATCAGGACAGGCCCAATTGTGAGGGCCTCTGGGGCTCGGGCTGGGACAGCTACTCTCCTCAGGGAGGAAGCCAGGCAGGCAGATTCCAACTGCCTGCTCCTCAGGCAGCTCAGCTCAGTCTTGCAGCCTTTTTTGCTTAGGATGGCTCAATGGAAGAACGGGGCTGCTTTCATTGCTAGGGCCCCCTGGGAACCCCCAGAAGCTGAATCTCTCTGGTTGAACTGGAATTTGTCCATATCAAGTGTTTCTGAAAAATAAATAGGGTCTTGGCTGGAGCTGGGAATCTTTTTGTGAGTGTAGAGCTCTTTGCTGTCTTGGGATTTGTGTCCTGCAATTGGATCTGTGGCCACAACACCGGCTGGTCCCCTCATCTGTCAGAGATCTTCCTTAGCCAGCTGATACCATCACTGCCCTTAAGCATGGGTCAGTGTGGTGAGGCCAACCCCACCCCTGCACATCACACTCTGAGTTTCTGCAGACTGCACACTGGCTGCTCCATGTGAGGAGTATCACCTTGGGCAGTTTATCCAGTTTGCCCAAACGACTTTGAGCAAGTCGCTTCCTACCTCTAAGTCTGAGTTTCCTTGTCTATAAAATGGGTGCAGTGAGATTGCATGTAAAACTGGGCTTTGTAAGCTCTGGAGCACTGTACCAGCAGAAAAGATCATTATTAATTCTCCATATAGCCAAGCTCCCCTACCCCCATTGACCCGTCTTGGAAGAAGTATAATATTGGTGTTGAAACCACAGGTTTTGGAGTCCAATACACTGTTCTGCCACTTACTATGTGATTAGTAAGTTGCTTCATCACTGTGAGTTTCAATTCCTCATCTAAAAAATGATGCCAGTAACATATCTACCTCTCAGGACTGCTGTGAGATTAAATGAAATAATACACACAGCACGTCATGGCACATAGGAAGGGCTCTACATAAGGTAGTTACCATCATCGCTTGGGACAGCTTCAGGAAAACCTATAAGTTGCTGAGCCCAGAATAGGCCCTGGTCTATGCCTCCTCCAAGCCTCCCTACAGAGCAGGAAATATAAGTTAAACCTGAGCATCTTTTACACACACTCCTGCCATGACAGCCCCTTGGGGCCAAGGCCTTCTGAGGCAGGGGCTGGCCAATCTGGTCCATGTCTGGTGTCTCCAGATTCTGTATTCACCCTGTCAAGTGGCTTTGTGCTAAAGTTCTCTGCGTCCTTCCTTGGCTGTTGTTGAGGATCTGTCCTTGAAAATTGTACTAGAGATGCTGGTGCTGTTTCAGTTAGGATTTTATTTGTGCTGTTTTCATTATAAGTGACAGAAGCCCAGTTGAAAATTTCTTAAGCCAAAATGCAAAGTTTTGGGTCCTTTATTTAAAGTGCTGGGGGTTCAGGCATGGCTGAATTGAAGGGCTCCAGCGACATTATCACTGTTTTTGCTCTGAGCTGAAGCCACGGTAGGTAGGTTCTTCCTGTCTCATGGCTGTCAGCGGCTCCAAGCTTACAATTTATTCTCCCGGCAATCCTCCGTTAGGTCTCCAGCTAGCAGGGAGGCCTTTGAGAATGGGGTACAGGATGAGTGCTGGAGTTGGGAAGGTGGGAAAATAAGTAAGAGCAGAGGAGAAAGCAGAGATGGTCAAGGAGGTGGCACTCCCCTCCCCTTCTCCCTCAGGCATATTTTGCTCTGACTTGGCCCTTGGGCACACCCGGACCTAAGAGCCGCTTCCTGGATCCCACTTCGTTCACCAACCCCATCCTGGTAGCTGCAGGGTTCCCTTTCCTCCTCAGGTGCCCTCACCACCTCCCCAACTCCCTCTGGCAGGAAGATTCTTCAAACAGTTGTCTGCCGCAGCTGCCATACATGCATAAGGATTTCTGGCTGCGTGGGTGCCCACAACTTGGCACCCGGCCCTGAAAACTGTGCCGCCTTTGGCAGGTTAAAGAAAAGACGAGAGATATTTCTGTCTTCTCCCTTCAGAGTGATTCCCAACGTTGCCAGCCTCATAAAACAGGGCTGATGGCAGCCCCACTGGTGTTTTCCAAAGTTGGCGGTGTCTTTTGGATCCATTCCTGTCTGCAATGATTTTGTTTCACTTCCTGGGATGAAGACAGGCTGTGACCTCAAATCAGACAGCAAAGAGGAGAGAAAGGGGGGGAAACATCTCAGTATCTGAAGCAAGACTGTCTGGTGGAAGGAGGGGAGTCGTGCTTGGCCTTGAATCTGGCTCCGCCCCTTGCCTGCTGTAGTACTTTGGCCAAGTTACTGCAACTCTCTGAGCCTCACTTTACCCGTCGTGCAGGACTCTGTGTGGTTTAAATAAGATAACACATAAAGCAGAAGGCCTGGCACAAAGTGAGCCCACAATAAATAGGGTGCCATCTTTCTCTCTCTTCCCTAATCCAAGATAGACAGAGAACCTGGAAAAGATAGGCCTTCCAGAGGCCAGTGGAGGGCTCGTCTGTCGGGAAACAGACCTCTGAAGATGGAAGGTCTCTCAGAATGCTTTCTGGAGAGTGTCTGAGTCTGAACTCAGCAAGATGTATTGCTGTCTTTGCACGTCTGGGGCCGAGGGTTAGAAATAAGGAAAGATGAAGCATCAACAGGTCTGAGTGTGTGCTGTTCCTGACCAGAGAAAAACAGGTCAGGAGACAGGAAAAGTGGGTTTCACTCCCCCAACTCAGAAGGATAGGGCTTTTCAGAAAGTCTTGTGAGAACTCAGATCAGACATTGTGGCTTGCTTTTCTTTAAGATTTAATTCTTCAGTTCCTAGAACACATCTCACTAGAAAGCCTGTGACTGAAGGACTTTCTGTTTCAGTGAAATGGGGAAAAAACAGCAGTGTGAACCCATTTTTTAAAAAATGTATCTTTGATTTAACTTCTAAAGTCTCAAGAAGTGGAAAATAATGATGATGATGATAATAGTTAACATTTATCGCCCTAGCCAGGTGGTTCAGTCAGTTGGAGAATCGTTCCATAAGCCTAAAAGTCCTGGGTTCAATTACCACTCAGGGCATATGCCTGGCTTGCAGGTTTGGTCCTCAGTTGGGGCATGCACGAGAGGCAACTGATTGATGTTTCTCTCCCTCTCTCTCCCTCCCCCTTTCCTCTCTTTCTAAAATCAATGAAGCATATCCCTGGGTGAGATTTAAAAAAAAAGAAAGTTAACATTTATTGAGCCCTTTCTACATTCCAAGCAATGTTCCAAGGGTTTTTCATGTGTGTGATCTCATTTAATCTCACAATAACCCTATCCAGCAGGTAATTCCCCCCTTTGCGTATATCCACCTACACCCCCACCTCACTTGCCCTCTGGGTATCACCACTCTGTTATCTGTTTCTTTGTGTTGTGTGTGTGTATATATATACATACATATATATATATATTTTTTTTTTGCTTAATCCCTTTTCCTTTTATCCAGTCTTCCAACTGCCTCCCCTCTGAAAGCTGTCAGTCTGCTCCCTGTGTCCATGCCTCTGTTTCTATTTTGTGTGTCAGTTTATTTTGTTCGTCAGATTCCACATACAAGTGAGATCATGTGGTATGCTCATTGCAGCATTATTTACAATAGCCAAGACCTGGAAACAGCCCAAGCGCACACTCTTCATCACCACAGTCTTCTGCTGGCTGTGGCTGCCTCAGTCACGCATTGCTGGGCTCTGTCCTCCCTGGGGCATCGGCTCCATTTCCTGCTCAGCAATTTTTCATTAATTAGAAGTTAATTTATTTTCAACCACAAAATGTATATAAGACAAAGCCAGCACCAAACTTAGATTTGAGGTCGGTTTGTATTTCTGCTTCTTTATGTAGGGAAAAGACAGCAAACTCCAAATTGTGCCTCAATGTCATCCCTCAGTCCTAGGCTAGAATATGGGATCAGGGGACAGTCCAAGTCAGGGGGTATGGTAGCTCTTAGAACTACATGTGGTGAACTGTCACACAAGATTACAATTTGGGGTGACTTTTCCCCTCATTCTTTCAACTCTTTTTCCTTCTGTCTCAGCAATATAAACATAAATTATACATACATATGTATGTATGTATAATTTATGGCATACATACATATATACACACATATACATACATACATATATATGTATAATTTATGGCATAGATACATATATCTCTTCAGCCTAACATGTGCCTAAACCATAACAATGAATGAATGAATGAATGAATGAATGAATGTGGGGAGGGGTGTGTGTGTGTTTCGACGTGATTCAAAGCATTGTTGATGGTTTGAAAGGGCCTAACTCAATGACTTCCCACCTGGTCATTCGTCATTAGTCCAGGCAGAGGGAAGACAAAGATCTAAACAGATACGTTACAAGGGTCTCTATGAAACAATATGCAATCAGTCAGTTGGCAAACCACAGCCCTGCTCCCCAACACGCGCTTGGTAACATTTTTGTCTTGAACTATGGGCATTTAAACTCCAAGCTCCGAGGCCCCTGGGTGACTGAAACACGGGTTAATTCCATTTCCAACCACTAGGTGGCGCCTATTCTAGAAATTGCATAATGACTGTCTCATCGTGGAGATCTTTGATCGGCTAGCCAGGCCCTCCGATGAAAAGTCAAGTTCTTGCTGGGTGGGTAGCAGAGCTTTCCAAAGCCAGTGCTCCCAGGCTTGGTTTGAGGGGCCAGGAGGGGCCTGGATTCATGCCTTTAATGATGAGCCCCCCCCTATGTAAAATAGTAACTCCTCCCTACCTCCTCATCCTCTAGCCTTACAATCTCACTTGTTTTCTTTATAATGGATGTCACACTTGATTTTACAATATATGTTTATTTGTTTATTTTCTGTCTCTCCGCTAAAATCTAAACACCACAAGGGTAGATACTTTATTTTGTTCATTATGATACCACCAGCTCCTATAATACTGAGCACTTAGTAAGCCCTCAATAAATATGGTACATAAATGAAAGAATGACCAAACATATTAACAAAGAATTATTAGTTACTAAGGTATGTGGCTGCATTCCCCAATAACATACTCTGAAAACCAAGCAATGCTGAGTTATTTCGTTGTTTACAGTAGGTGGATTTAGTTTGTATCCCGTTTATTCAGCTAGAACAACTTGCCTGTGAATTAGAGTGGTTTCATTTTCTAAATTTATTTTAATCCTACTGTGTTCTCTGGAAAGTAATCCTTGCTGAGCAGTTATGTCTGTATGGCTGTCAAGCACAGAGGCAGCCTTGCTGGGCCATTAGGCCCCTGAAGGTGGTCTCCTGGGCTGTCTGAAGGGAGAAGGAAACAGGGTACTGTGAACCTTTAGAGCAGATGTCCCAGAAAGGAAAGCTCACCAAGGTTTCTCACTTCCTGCAGATGGGTCTCTACTGGCCACACCCAGGGCCTGGATTCGGAGGTTAGCTTGTCTAGCAAGAAGGCCATAGTTAAAAGCCTCCCTTGACGTGGCTTCACTCTAGCCTCACCTAACCCATTGTGTGTCCCAAATACAGGGTAAGAGTGATGTAGACTGTGTAAGGCTCCCAGGACCCACCCTGCTATATGACAGGAAGTAGAGATGCTGACATCCCTAGTAAGAGGCATCTCTTTCAGGTCGAGGAGGAGAGTGAGGCTGGGCCTGGTGTGGGCCCCTGAGTTCCCCAGAGGCCTGCAGCAGGCAACAGGACTGGTGCATTTTCCTGCAAAGATCTGCCCGAGAGAAAGCAAGTCTGTGCTTTGCGTGGTACCCGGGCCACCTTTCCCAAGTTACATGACAATTTAAAAATCACCTGCAAGCCTAAATCCAGTGAGTGCCTGCAGACAACACATTTAACAGCCGGAGAATGAGTCAGAGGAAGCAATTTTCCACAGTGAAGAAAATCATCTGCTAGTGTGGAAAGGCAAACACTCTTTAATTAGCATAGGAAACTCAAGGACAATGTTGTTACATCCATAGATGTAACACTTGAGTAAATGGCTCAAGAACAATATCCACAGCTGGAAGGAAGGACTTGCATGGATTCCACTCCCACTGAGAGTTCTCCCACGGAATCAGCTCTCTGGGAGGGAAAGAGACACTCAGCTGTGACTTCTTCCTGTTTAGTTAATGACCAGTTCTTCCAAGCCCTGGTCCCTGTGCCTACACAAGGAGTCCCAGAACTCAGAGCTCCCTGGTCTTCTTTTATCTATATGCCTTTTCCAGGTGTCAGTCAGTTTCATATCTTTAATCTGTGACATTCAAATTCATATTCTGGCTCTGACTTCTCTGGAGCTTCAGGGAACCAATTGTCTATTTGAACTTCCATTTGGACATAGAATAGACATCTCATATTAGGAATGGCCAACATTGAACTGTCAATCTTCTCTTTTTTCCCCCAATGCCTTGGGAAGAAGTCACCCCCAAACCTAGTGACTTAAAATGATGATAATCATAGATTTTGCTCACAAGTCTGTAATTTTGGCTCAACGGGGATTGCTCCATGAAGCATCAACTGCGACAGCTCAGCTTGGGGCTGGAGAATCCATTCCCAAGATGGCACATCAGATGGCTGGCAAGTCCTGCCAGCTGTCACCTGGGAACTCAACTGGGAGCTCAGCTGGGATATGGGCAGTGGGCCACCGTTCCTCCCCCGTAGGCTCTCTACGAGCTGCCATGGCTTCCTCAGGGCATGGTGGCTGAGTTCCCAGTGTGAGCTTCCCAAGGAGAGCAAGTGGAAATTGCCAGTGCCTTAAGTCCTGGGTTCAGAAACTGGTAAAATGTTACTTCTGCCATGTAATATTGGTCAAGCAGCAGTCACAGAGCCCAAATTCAAGGGGAAGGGGGAAAGACCAAAGAATTTGCAGAGATGTTTTATAACCTTCAGATGCCCCAGACCCGTCCCTCCCTGCAGCCTTCTCCATCTGTCACTTGTTCAGGTAACTGGAAGTTGTCTTCGGCTGCCATATTTTCCTTCCCTTTCCATCCAGTCCTCATCAGCCAGTTCAGCTGACTCTCCCCTGACACGTGTCCAGAACCCTTCTCTTCTCTCCTCACTACAACCACCTCAACCCAGACAACCCCATCCCCCACCGGGATGGCCACTTGGCTGGTAGCAATAGCTTGTTAACCGCTCTCTTCCTCCATGCCTGCTTTCTAAAATCTATTCTTCATACAGACTTACCTTTTAAGACCGTAACTCATATCATCCCACACATCATCCCTTTGCATAAACCCCTGAGAAAGCTTCACAAATAGTAGAGTTAAACCCGAATGCCTCATTTTGGATTCTAAAGCCTGACGTGCTCTGGCCCCTGTGCACTCCCTGGCCTCATCTCTTACCACTCACTGCCGAGACTGTGATCCACACACATGCTCGTTCCTGCCCGACAGCCTTTGCACTTGGCTTTCCTCTACCTGGAATCCTCTTCCCCCTGATTTTCCCAAGCCTGGTTCCTTCTTCCCATTTAGTTGTCAACTGAAATGCCATTTCCCCAGAGAGGCCATCCATAATCCACAATTCTCAAGTAGCCATGCAGTCATCTGTTACATTAACTTATTTTATTTTCAACATAACACTTACTACTAGCTGATACTTTTCACTGGTGATTTATTTATTGTCTGTCTCTTCCCTCTAACATGTAAGCTCTGGGAGGGCAAAGAACCTTGTCTGTCTTGTCACTGTGCATCCCTAGGGCCTAGAAGAGTGCCCAGCACAGAGCAGATGTTCAATACATACTTGATTTAGCAGGCAGTAACAGTACCCCTGCCAGCCAGCCTTCCAACGGGACCACAGCACCAGTTAGGTGGTTGACGGGTAGAGAGAGGAAGCTCCAGCAGGGTTTCAGCAGCTCGTGCTTGTAGAGGGGCTCAGCTCTGGTGCCGGGGCCTGCTCCTGGAGGCTGCTTCAAAGAGCCCAGGCTCATGCAGTGTCCTTCCAACCCCCAGCATATTTCCATTCCCAGCCTTCTCCTAAAACCAGCAACACAGATTCGCAGTCACGAGCACAGTCACTAGTGTGCTTGGACGAGGGTGGCTGAGTTGAGCTCAACCCGCCTCCACAGTGTTCGAGGCACTGACCCAGGTTATATTCCACTTGCATTTTCATCTTATGGTTAGACTCAGAAACGTAGGCAAAGTTCTGGTGTCACAAATTCCAGAGGCTTTCTTTCTGTCTTTCTTTTTTAAAGATTTTATTTATTCATTTTTACAGAGAGGGAAAGGGAAAGAGAGGGAGAGAAACATCGATCGGTTGCCTCTCTCACATGTCCCACCTGGGGACTGGCCCGCATCCCAGGCGTGTGCCCTGACCGGGAAAAAAACCAGCAACCTTTCACTTCGCAGGACGATGCTCAACTAACTGAACCACGCCGGTCAGGGCCCAAGTGCTTTCTTGAATGATTTTTAAAAAAATAAAGATGTTCCAATTTTTGAAGAATTTGGAAATGGGTATTTAGGATGCATCCAAATAAAGAAGAAAGGTTTGATTAGGATTTTTCAAAGATCAATGTTAGTATGTTTTAAAAAACCACTGAAGTGAAAAGTGAATTCAACAATGAAATAGTCTTCATTTTCTTCAAAAAGTATTTGTTAAACATTTTTTAGTACTTTGGTATAGAGAAGTGTAGGTCCAGTTAGTTTTTTACGAAATAACACAACACTATGGCTGTGTGTAGTCAGCTCATTCATTAGGGAAGTGGAAACTTGTTTGATAGAAATCTTTTTTATTTACTGCAGGGAGAGTTTTGCCTAAGGACTTACATTTTTAAAAATGTAATAGTATTGAAAATTCAAGTTCCTGTGGGAGAAAATGGCTGAGGGCCTGCTGCGCTGACGGGAAGTGAGGTGATGCTGAGACACTTGGAGGCCAGATTTGTGCAGCCGCCTCTGGCAGTGGTGTGACCTTAAGCGGGCGAGACCACCCTGAGTGGTGCTGCTCTCATCCATGGAGTGGAGTCTGTCTCTGCTTGGAGACTAGGGAAGGAAGGCACACAGGCTGGTCTGCACCGTGTCCCACCTGGACCTCAGACGCCCCTAGTGGGAAGCCCACCGTGGAAATAGCCTTGGCAGTACTGACTCAGGGTATGTGACATTTTCTTTTCATGAAGGTGGCTGATTCTCATCCCCCAAGCAGATCATGTCTGACCTGGACTCTCCGGGCTCTAAAACTGTGCCCAGTAGGGTGTCTAAAGGCACAGCTGGTGCTAAAGCCCACACTGTGCATTTGCTACAGGGTGGAGGCTACCACGAGGAAGATGTCAATAGGCCTATTGTTTGAGGAAGTTGTTAGTTTTTATCTTTTTATTTCTAATTCTTTCTGTTCTGAGTATTTGTTTAAAGATCAATGCTTAGAACTCAAGCTCCTGGGATCAAACTCAGGCCACACAGGCTGAAGGAGAAGGCTGTGGAGAAGCGGAGTCCTCCAGGTACCAGTGTGTGGATGGTGCCTAACGGGCTCTCCCTGCCTCCCTGCCTCCTTCCCGCCTCTGCCTGGTCAGGGCCGGCACCTGGGTGCCGAGGGCTTCCTCAGGGAGGGCTGGGCTAGAGGAAGCTGAAGTTGCAGACAAGGCAGCCCTTCTGTGGCCTGTTTACCATCACAGCTCACTTGAGGAGGAGTGAGAACCAGGAAGGACAGGTGAGTCTCACCTGAGCTGATTGAGGTCCAGCTCAGCCAGCTCTTGATGTATCCGAGACATCTGCCCACAGCAGTGAGAAGCAGGTGAGACTCAAAGCCATTCTCAGTCCACATCCCAGCACTGGGAAAGAAAAACCAAGTTCAATTTACCAAAATATCTGTATTATCTATAAAAATTGAACTCTAATGAGTCACTGCTCCCGGAGGCAGCACTATCCGAAAAGGCTGGCTGCAGAAGCAGACGGCTGCATCCCACTGGCCCGAGGACGGAACACGGTCCAAGCGGTGAGTGGGCGGACTCATTTGTAAGGCCTCAGAAACCTGGACACTTTGGAACGGAGCAATCGGATGAAGGATCTTGGAAACATCTCCCGGGACTCCTGGGCCGTGTACTTGAAATAGTTCTGGGGGTGAGCCAGGACATCAAATAGCGCCTTGATCAGCTTCTTGTCCTAAAAAGAACAGAATTTTTATTAGTGGGCCAAAATATCTAAACATTTTGCCAATGGAACTATAATGACCCAGTGTGAAGCTGATTAGCTGAAAAGCAACTTGTGAAAATGGTTTCCTCTGATTTTTATCTTTCTTCTAGTTTCTGTTTTTCCTAATTATCTACAAAAAGCATGTATTACTTTTATAAAGGAAAATTTAATATAAAAAAAACTGTTTTCTTTTTCTAAACTAGATGAGATGCAATGTTGGAATTTTGAGGAATATTTATTGGGTTGGTGATATGGCAAGTATTATTGATAATTACTTACAAGTATCTAAAAATTGGTGAATTTCACCCGTGAAGGATAAAAGAGCCAAGGGTCCCCAACAATTTGGAGAATGAATGTGAAAATGATGACTTGGAGAGTAAAGGTGAAAATGCTGCTGGCTTGTATGTGCAGCGAACAAACTGCCCACTGCAACTCCACCACACATTTGCAAATTAAAAAATACAACTTCTCTTGACAACACCAAAGGCAGCCTCCTGAATGTTCTTTTAATCTTCACCAGAGGACATGCTTATCGATTTTAAGAGAGGAAAAGGAAGAGAGGGTGGGGAGAGAGGGAGTGACAGAGAGAGAGAAAGAGATCCATGTAAGAGAGAAACACCAAAGGGTTGCCTACTATATGCACCTGGACTGGGGATCGAACCCCTAGGTATGTGCGCTGACTGGGAATAGAACCCTTGATCTTTCAGTTACAGGATGATGCTCCAGTCAACTGAGCCGGCCAGCCAGAGCCTCTGAAAGGCAGCAATATGGAGCAAGAGAAAAACCTTCCTCCAACAGTGCTTGGGGAGCTCTGTGGGTCCACCTTAAGTACATACTTACCTTAAGTATTTCCTGATGGTTCTCAGATGCATAGAGCCTGCCATCTCGAACTATGTCTTCAATGAGTTCCTGGTAATCCTCTGTGGGAGTAAAAGACATATTGCATTGGATGGTTTAGTTACTTTCCACCTTACTCTCTTTCATTTTTTATAAGGCTCTGAGCAATGCCCCTTCTGTAGCTGCTGTCAGAACAATGGCCACTCTGACACTGAGGAGGCAACCAGAAGAGAGCACCCACAGACTCCCTACCACACCCTCTCACCCACCAGCATTCGTGCCCATCCACCCTGTTACGTCTCCCTCAGATAAACCCCCACGCTCGTCCACTTTGTCACTGGCTCCATCTTCTCTCACCAAATCAAGGGCATTGTTCCAGTAATTCTGCCCTTTCTTCTCTGGATGGTAAAGTTTTCTCTTTCTACTGGTCTTTTCCATCAACACGCAAATGTGCCGTTATGTCTCCAACTAAAAAAAAGTCTCTCTCTGGGTCTCATTTCTCCTTCCAGCACCCGTCCCACATCTCTGCTCCCCTTTGTAGCAAAATTCCTCGAAAGAAAGGCCAAGGCTCACTGTCTCTGATTGCTTTCCTTTCTTTCTCTCCCAAACCCAGTCCAGCCCTCTTTGCCCTCTGCCACTTCACCCAAAACACTTGTCAGAACCACCAAGGACCTTTATGTTGCTAAACCCCAAAGGCCAACTCTCCTTATCTTCTCTGATGCATCAGCACCAGGTGACCTGGCCAGTCACCCTTCCTCCTGACCTGCTCCTTCACTCAGCGTCAAAGACACCATGCCCTTTGGTTTTCCTCCTACCCCACTGCTTTCTCTGGCTGAGGCTCTGTAGCTTTCCCTCCTTCTCTTCCTGACCTCTTACTGCAGGGGCATCCCAGGGCTCAGTGCGTGGTTGTCATCTCTTCTCTGTCTATACTCACTCCCTGGCGAGTTCGCCCAGCTCTTCTCTCCCTCTCTCCTTCTCTCCCTTCTCCCTTTCCCCCTGTCCTTGTGTTATGTAAAACAATCAAGCTTCTTACCTACCTAGCAAGACTCTTCTCTCTCTCCTTTTTAGGGAGGATGGGGAGAATTTGGCTGGTTGGAGAGGGAAGGAAGCTATATTCATTGGGAGGAAAGCTATGCACATTTTCTCATCAATGACTTTCGATCCTGACTTCCACATTAAATGCAGAGCACACCATGTGAGCCTTCTCCAAACGTAAACGCCCCCTTCAAAGTCTGGTCTCTTTCCTACAGTCACAATTCAAATCAAGCATATGCAAAACACAGTCCTTTTCAAGTTTCAGGCTGAAAAAAAATTGCTTCTTTATATGCATATCATGTGCAACAGAACCAAACAAATCATAAGAACATCATTGGAACTGTGTGGAAGGAGTCCTTGAAGAAGTCTCTCCAAGCCAAGTGATGGCACACGGAAATTAATAGTAGAATTACCATAACAACTAATTCAACACATGTGCAGTGTCACTCACTCTATTCATGTGGTATCTTTCTTCTTTTATTTTAGTCAATATAAAATATAAGCAAGCGCTGTGGACAAAAAAGGGGGCCACGTACTAAACCTGACAAGCTCAGGGTAGGCCTGCATGGTGGCCTTACAAACTCAGAGACTTAAAGTAACCACGTAGGAATTTCTGAACATAAAAATTCATTAAAAGCAGGTCGTAGTGGGTAGTCACGTCCTAGGCCTGTAGCTTCCTTGACAAAGGTCAGTCTTTACCTTACACAAGCCTGTCTATTGTCTTTTTGCATCTGAGATATATACAAGATCTACCCTTGGAATGTCAGAGTGAGTACCATAATCTCCTTTTTCCAGACCCCTTCAGGGTACACCAGACCATGGGACCACGACTCCTCATTGTTTTCTTGCTCCCCAAATACCATCTCTATGTGCTCTGTTAATTGTTAACTATCCTATACCCACCAATGTAAAAGAAGTGTGTGCCTCTCCATTTTACTTAACTTCATCCAATCTCAGGGATTTCTTCACTTTGTTTCCTTCTGCCCCCTTAATCCACCACGAGTGGATTTCACGTAGCCCTCCTTATGTCTCCTCCGTTGATGGTAATGTATAAAATAAGCTGCAAGACTGCCATTCTCTGGAGCACGTTCTCAATGCTTTGAGATCTTGCTTCCCAGCAATTGTCATCAGTTTGGCTCAAATCAACTCACCAAAATTCTCCACTGGCTTGAATGTGTCTTACATTGACAGGGCACATGTTATTCATCTTTAATTCCTCTGCTGCACAGTCTCTGCCAGGGAGAACTGCCTCCCACCAGGAGCACCAGTGCCGGGCTGTGTTTTGAGATCAGAGAGAACCGGGCAGCTGCTCACTGCTCTTCCAGACCACATCCTTTAAAAAGATATTTCCTCTGCTTTCAAGAACTACTATCGTCTCCTCACTTGCTCTGTCCTGAGAAAAGCAGGCTGGTGTTGCAGGTAAAACAGGCCCTGGAGTCCCAAAGACCTCTGCAGCTTTGTCCTGCTCGGAGCAGCTACTTCAGTCTCAGCCTGAGTGGCCAAAACCAGGACAGAGTCACGTCCACTTCTTGGGTGATAGTGAGGTTCATGCTGTGTCAGAGGCACTTAGCATGGGCCCGGCACTCAGTGGTGCTCACTCCACGTTAGGACCACGGTTCTCCATGTTCTCCAACAGTCAGGTCCGTAGTGAGAAGCCTTGCTTGCCCGACCTACCTGTGATTTCTGTTCTATCAGCTTTGGAAACCAGATATCAAACTTGATTGAAATACATGTTTAAACAACAAAGATTAAGTAGGCTCTGAGTAAAGACCTAAAAGGCTTCTATATGGCCAAAGTAGCAGTTTTCAACTACTTTCTGCTGTGACGTGTTGAAGACACACTCTTGTGGGTCTAACCAGGGTTATGTGTAATTTCACCTGGTTCTTTATTTGAACAACAACAATATCCAGATGGATTCTTCTGTCACAAAGGCAAAGCGGAGAACAGTCAGCCTGAAGCCTGCAAGCCTTGGTGACACTTATTCCAGAGTCTCCGAGTCTTCTTCAGTTTCTTCCCGCTTCCAGACCAGGAAGGTGGTCAGTGGACTGCTCTCGGGTACATGAGGCTCTGTCTCGCTCAGCAGAGCCCCATGGGAGGCGCTCATGTCCCCCTAGGACTCTGATTCGAAGAGCCCTTGTCGTGGGTGTGTGACGTGGTTTCAGGTACATGGAGGGTGATCCTCCTTTTCGGAATATGCTAGAAACTATGTGAAGTGTTTTTAAGAAATCCATAAAATATTGTCTTTCCAAAAGATTTGCTTTTGGCACCTGTCTGTCTAAACACCTTCAGTGGCCCCCCACAAGACCAGGTCCACCCTTCTGGGTTTGGCAGTTGAAGCTCCTCACAGCCAAACCCCATCCCCTTCTAGTCTCATCTCTCAGGGCTAAGCCCCATGCACCCTGCTACCTGGCCAAGTCATCGGACCCCACACATGCCAGGTACTCCATCCTCTGGCCTTTGTCATTCCTTCTTCCTGGATGTTCTTCCCTCCATTTATTAAAACACACAGACAAACAAACTTACATGTTCTTTCAAGACCCAAGTCTCTTGAAACTGTGCTCTATTCTTTCCCATGCAAAATTAACCGCTTCCCCTTCCCCTGTGCTCACACAGAGCTTTGTACATACCTCATCACAGCGTCTAAGGCAATATATACTGTTTTGTGTTTCTGTCACTAACCATGTTGTCTCTAGCACTTAGTCCAATGCCTGGCACAGTAGAAGCTCATTAAATATTTGTTGGATGGATGAATGAACAAGTTCACAAATGAACAGATGACTCTTCCCCCACTAGCTTATAAGGTTCTCCAGGACAAGGTCCAGGTCATTTTGCATTCCTAGTAAATGTTTGTCAACCGAGTCTCAGAGCTGACAAGGGCCCCAGGACTCACATAAGCCACCCCTTTATTTAACAAGAAGAAAATGAAACCAGAGAAGTCATCTGATTTGCCCAAAATCATACAGTCAGTTATGGCAGAGACAAGGCCAAAAGTTGCAACTTCCCCTCTCCCCACTCAGGATTCCATTTAGTAAAAGCCGCGACCATACGGGGTTAGTACTTACTGAGCATCACTGTGCACCGGGCACCGCACCAAACCCACTACAGCGTGTACCGGTGAAGTCTTACACTGAGTTCCGCGATTACCACCATTTACACATGAAGGAAATGGGCCTAGAGATGTTGGCATACGCAGAGTCACAGAAGAGATTGTGCCCAGACCCGCTGACCAACAGCCGTGCCCTTGCCTGCCAAGCTACGCTCACTCTTATTTTATTTCTGTATTTATTTGTAGCTCTGAAAGTATGCAACCTTTATTTTTGTTAAATTATAAAAATCAGATCAAATACTAGAAAACAGTTAACATGATACAATGTGACATATTTTACTTTATGTTTGTTTAGCAACTTTAGCAAAATGTTGTCACATAAATCTTATGCCTACTTGCCTGTAAGGCAGGTTAAAAAAAGCAGTTTTATAATCCTTGTTAAATGTGGGTAAAGGCAGAGATCCAGAATGGCTTGCCCAGAGCCATACAATGATTTAGAAAATCTGTACTAGAACCTGTGCCTTAATACTCCTAATTATATGTTTAGATTGAAACTGGAGAAATTATGTATATCTTATTTATAGTAGTAATTAAATGTGAATGTGTGTGGAAAAAACTAATTTTTCCTGACTTCTTAATTTCAAAGATAGTTATTATTTCATAAGTAAATATTGCAAAGTTTTGATTCAGTGGAAAGTATTGAGTCTGAGCACAGGCAATATAACACTGTCAAGGGGATTTGGCCTCGGTTCTGACCGAACCACAGGACTGAACGAAAAATTAGATGTCTTCATTCTTTCCTAGCCTAAGCAGAATGGTTTTTGTAATCTTTTAGAAATAACACTGATCTATAAATCTCTACTTGTAACAGAATGGAAATATTATGGATTGAGTGTTCTCTGTCCTGAGCCACAGAAGGAAATGTATGCGATCTCTTTTTTATGTTCTAGAACATCTTTTCATCCTTGCAGTCAGTGTCCCCAAATGCCTGTTTAAAATTTGGCACTGATGAGTCAGCGACGTCCTTCCTGCCCCTCTGTGCCTGTCAGCAGCCCACCAGCCGGCCCAGAAGTCGGCTCTGTCCAAAGCAGAGAAGCTCCTTCCACGCACTGCTGCCCGCGCTTCACAGCACTTACCATCGTAGGTCACGTACGGGACCTGGAACCCTCTGGCACTGTTCCCTTCGTTGGACTTAAACTGAATCCACAGCTTCTTTGATCTGGAGGTGAAGGCAATGGGGCGTTCGTAGGTCTGGCAGGTCTCGTACGTGGTCACAGAATTGGACGAAGCTGCCAAGAGAAGTTGGAGGAGGGTGAGGTTCAAGACACATCACCGAACAGGCAGACAGCGAACACTCATCTTGTCTAATGCTCACACCATGTAACAAATGGTGCTCAAGAGCTCTTCAGGCCCAACTGAGCCATCACAAGAGCCCAAGGCCTGGAAATCGAGTAGATGCATCTGGTGACATGAGCCCCTAAGGGTGGCTGACTGGAAGGCCCAAGGCCAGCCTGTGTGGTCACTGCTGGAGTTGAGGAGGGACCCTCACACCCCAGAGCTGACCTGCTGGAATCTAGTAATTATCACCACCATTTACTGCGAGCTTCCTAGGGCCAGGCAGTGTGCTATGCTCTTTATAAACTTGATCCTACTAACCCTCCAAAAACCACAGGACGTTAGTGCAGTTGTCACCTGACCAGGGTTGCATGCCAGCATGTGGAAAAGTCGGGACTCAAACCCACACCTGACTTCAGACACGGTAGCCACTAAGAAGAATAGCAAATACTTACGCAGTGGCTCCAAGTGTCTGTATTGTTCTAATTGCCTTTTGGATATGATCTGATTCCTCATGATGTCCCTATGAGGTAGCAACTATTAATATCCCCCTTTTAACAGATGAGGAAACTGAGGCACAGAAACTCCAACATGTATGTCCAAGACCACAGAACTCCTAAGAGGTGCAGCCAGGACTCAGACCTGGGCAGTGTGGCTGCAGAGCCCACCCAGAGCTGTGTTCATGGCGGTGCTGCTTATGGACACTGGGCCCTGTGACTGGATGGGCGGGGGTCCCTCCTGACAGGACCACGCCCTTCACCTTGGTCAATCCCCAAGCTATGAGTTGCGTCCCAGGGCGAGGAAAGTGTCCAGGGCCAGCCCTGCGTGAACTTCATGGACTCCCGGTGTCCCCAGTGAGCACAGAGGGGAAGACTGGCCTGCAGGAACCCCACCACTGCTGGGGTTCAGCAAGGGGCATCAATGGGCGGGGTGGGGGGGGTTGTGGAAATTTTGTTTCTTGTAAAACTCTAAAAACTCATGTCCTGCCTCTGTTCTAACACAAAGGTGACATGCTAGGCCTGCTTCTCCCAGTTGAAGCTGGGAGCATGCCAGGAGCGGGGAGGAGCAGGGGGAGGACGCACAGGTTTTCCGCATCACCAGGTAGTCTCCACAGCCGTCCTCTATGGGCAGGAAGATCTCAGGGACCACGATCAAGATGCGGCGCTTGGGGGGCGGGTTGATGGTCCACGTGCACTCGGTGTTGGCTGGGTAGTTGCCTGGGTAGTTCGGGGACTCAATGTACCCAGTGAACTCTCCCAGCTCCCCTCCACATCTTCTGTCTGGAAGGAACATGTCATGAGTTATGAAGGCACAGCACAGCCGTAGCTCTGTAACGGCCACCAGCAGCTCAGCTGAAAAGAACCCCTGCATCCCTGCTGCCATCAAGGTGTGGGGCCTGGAAATGACACCATCCTAGGAATGAGCCTATCCTGTGATGCCCAGGGTCCCCACTGGGAGCCCACTCCTCTGAGTTCCCAGGCCCTGTTCTTTAGCTTGAAAGCGCTCAAGGTCAGGGGCAGGCGTTGTTGAAAGGGCAACTTTAGTTTTCAACATTTTTTTACCAAGTGCAAGTACTGAGGTGAATGTGATGCGGAACTTCTGGGCCTGTCAAAGTGGGAGGAGCAGAGGTCAGGAGACGGCATCTGACCCTTTGTCTTTGATGAAGATGTGACAGCCATTTTCTTTGTCTTTTCTCTCTAGTCAAGACCACGTTTTATTTTTAACTTGGGAAGAGAATTCCAGTTGGCTATCAGTCAGTATGGAGCAGGCTGGATATTCACCTCTGGCACCACAGGCAAGAAGCACACACATCTGGTACACACACACACACTCACACTCACACGCCACATCTTCATTCATTGACTCGCCACTCACCCAACAAATGTCATAAAAAACCCTCTGCGGGTTCAGAAAGGAGAAGGGCAGCCCTTACCCTCAAGGTACTTATTGTTTAAAACTATCTGGTGAACCTGTGGAGCAGAAGATATTGAAGGGGTTACCTTTTTCCTTTCTAATTAGTATTGGAATTTATTATTCTCAGTAGAAAAAAACAAACAGGCTTTCTTTCTTCAAACAGAGGACGGGGAGCAGAGAGCTGTGGAGCCGAGAAACCTGCCTTCAAGCCTGCAGGGCTGCCTGGGGAAGCTGCCATGTCGCTCCTGAGAACCAGAGAGGAGGTGTGGAAGTGGATATCATGTTGGTGTGGGGGGGACTCTCTAACACTGGAAACACCCCCAAGTCTACTCAACCAACACTCCAGGGTATCATAAGAGGTAGTAAGCCTCTTGTCATGGTGGTATTCAAGAAGAGACTAGAGGGCGATTTGTGAGGATACTGTTATTAGGACTTCATTGGAATAGAGAGAAAACTAGATTAGCTTCCAATCAAAGTTCAAGTGATTCACTGCCCCCTTCAATCCCAAACTCCTCCAGTTTGGGGGAGCCTCCTTGCCCCCTTACACTGCTGTCTTAACAACAGTGAGTCAGCTGAGATTCCCTTTATTAAAGCACTTTACATGACGGTTAAAAACCAACCAGCCAGCCAACCACCCACACAGCGAGTCACTGAATGATTTGCTTCCTCATTCCCGTAAAATGCAAATCAAACTCCTTAGTGTGGCATTCAAGGCTTCCCTACCTGGTCAACCTCAGACTCTCTTCGGTCCTATGCCATGATCAGGTTCAGGGGTCTCTTCCCTAAAAGCTTTTTACTTTTCTGAGGCTGTGCTCCCCCACCCTCTCCATCAAACCTCCTCATGCCTCCAGGAGCCTTTCCTCAGCTCTCCAGACAGAATGAATTGCTCCCTCCTCTGCCATCCCCCCGCCCATGCTGCCTGCGGGGACAGGGGCTTGCCCGGCTCAGAGTGCCTGGCACACAGCAGCCCTCAAACAAAGCTGGCAAACAGGGCTGAACTGAAACCGCAGCAAGTGCGGCCTGTGCAGATGGCTGGAGAAGTAGCCAGGGTCAACAAAGGCGACTACGTGGGACTCAAGCCCTACTCTCCTTCGGTGTGGTCCGCAGAGCCATGAGTTGGGCTAACGACATCCACGTGGTTCTGAGTGTACCTGGGACACCACTCCCCCACCACGTGCGCTGTGCACACCACCCCCAGGTGGACCCGGGCACTTGCCCTCGTAATCAGGACTGAAAAGCCTTGCAGAGAGACCTACTTTTACACTGGGTTATGTTTGTGGAGCCATCGAAGTCAGTGGTAGTATTTCCTGGGCAAGAAATACAGTTATTTTTTCCAAATTCAGGCTGGTATGTTCCGGCTGGGCAGCGAAGACACCGGTGAGTGGTGGTGTTGTAGAAATGTCCAGGTGAGCATTGAACTATAGGGGTGGGGAGGGTGGAGAGAATTTTAAAAAAAAGACTATTTTCATCCAATGCAACATAAAAGGATTCACAGTTAATGTAATGCATTTCTATCCCAAAGGAAGTACTGCTTTCTTACTAATCCGGGGTAAAGAGCCAGCTTGGGTGGGACTTGTGACTCATGTCACTGTGAAAAATGTAAAGGGAACAAAGTACAGCGTGGTCCCTGCAGAGTCAGACATAAACAGTCACAGTGCGAGTCCCCCTGAGTGCTGCGGGTGCAGAACTGGCGCTGGGTGTGGAGTGGGGCTCCTGCAAGGGGCAGCAGGCGCAGGGCTCTGGTTCCGGGGTGCGGGGTGCAGCGCTAGGTAAGAGCGCCGAGATGTGGGACGACTGGGAGGAAGGACCTGAGGAACTGTGTATACCTACGCATCTGTCTCGGTTGTCCCTGCAGTCAGCCCTGCCTGAAGGGGCCCAGGTGGCTGGAGGGAGACCATATCTGGGGGGGTCCCCGAGCCCTCTGTATGTCCTACGGGGAGGATGGAGCGGGACCTGACCCCCCAGCCACTGGGGCACCACACAGCGCACCTCTGGGCCGGGCCTGATTTGAGCTTTATCAGACTCCCACGGTTCTCAAAAGGGAAATTCAGTGCTGGAAAAAGGCCAGTTGCCACATCCTCACCTCTGGTTTCACAGTCCTGGAAGGAAGTGGCTCCCAGGTGTTTGGTGGGGAGGCCTCCCCCACAGGAGAAGCAGGAAGTACGGCCGGCTTCAGGCTGGAATGTGCCCAGGGCACAGAGCTGGCAGGGTGCAAAGCCATCCGCAGAATATTCGCCAGGTTGGCACAGACCTGGGGGCCAGTGACCCTAGGTGAGCAAGGCCCCCAGGCAGACCCTTTCCCAGCTCTCTGCAGATGAGATGAGACACTGGGCAGGCCTGTCACCCAGTGCTGACCTCAGCTCCCGCCTCAGTGGGAGAAGCCCTGGCCTGTCCTGCTGCTGAGCCCAAGCAGGTAGCTTGACACACAGGGTTCCACAGCCCAGGGCAAAGGTGGAGACAGAGGAGACACGTGTCAACTACTTCCGAAGTCTGGAGCAGGCCTGGGTGGCTGCAGGCTCAGACTGCATGGAACTCAGTAGCCCCTGCAATGCAGGAGCGCTCAGAGAGCGAGTCTCTCAAATAGGCTTGGTTATGCGACCCAGAAGTACACCCTCACCCAGATGACCACACCCCAGTCATCGTTTTACTGATTACATGGACTAGATTACGTGTCCTTACCCTGAGGTGTGTCCTGGCCTCCCTCAGTTAGTCTGCTAAACTCAGTCCACATTGACATTAAAACCCAGTGGCCTTTACATTAAGCAATTTATTTTATTATTATGTTTTTAAGTTTATGACAATAAGCACAGACATAAACAAAAGGATTTCTAAAAGCACATGTTCCTTAGGAATTAGCTTGTCATTGGCAAGATGCTATAAAAATCTGTTGTCTCATATGTTCCTAACCATCTCTTCTCTGTTAATTTCCATGGTCTTCTTCCTACCCAGAAGTCACAGCTATAATGGCATTTAACAAGCACGTCCCCAAAGGAGGCGCTGGAGTCTGTCAGACCTGGCGTCGGATTCCAAATCCTCTACTCCTTGTCTGCGTGACCTTGAATGACTCCCTTTAACCTTGGAAAGGTGATACAACCACGTGGAAAATTCATGTAATACCCTTACCATGATGCCTGGCATAGGTGAATATTCAGTAAATGGAGTTAGCAATTATTATTACAACTACTAATATTCTTACTCCTATAAATCTGTCTTAATAAGGCCACATACAAATGTGAACAGGTGCCCCAAAGTGCTTCCTTATCAACTTTGCAGTTAGTTCCAGGGTTTCATGACAGGCCAGAGATAGGGTACAAGTCGAACTCCACCCGAGGACCTGATTTTTAAACCAGAAAAGGTGCTGCAGTTGAGCTGAGAGTCATTCAGGTGGAAACTGAAGCTGCTTCTGGGAGTCCCTGGAAGGAGAGGCAGGGCTGCTGGAGTCCCGCACACCCCTCCGCAGACATCACCTGCAGATCGCCAGGTCCGACCACACCTGCCACTTGAGCCCACAGTGTCAACGCAGCTGGCCTTTCTTCCATTTAATAAAGGGGAAGACATTTACTAATAAAAATAAATAGAAAACAAGTCCACTGAACCTACGTGAGCTTGGCACCAGAAAACATTTTATAAGAGACAATTAAAAACTCTTTGCAGAGTTTTTAACAAAATAACCAGATGGACACTTTTTAAAAATCAATACGCTATGAATCTGAGACCAAAGCTGGAAAAATAATCAGTATGACATCCTCCATTTTAATACTTTCGTCCCTGCGTGCTGGGAGATTACTGAGGTCTCAGGGTGTATTTATTTGCAGTGAATAAAGCATTCCATTGCAACATTCACACCTTTTTTCCTGCCAAAGTATTCTATCAGCTCTGTTTATTTATTCAAGTGAGCATCTCCCAGTATGTGTCTGGCACTGGAAAGCCAAAGAGAAACCCAACGTGGGCCCTGCTCGTGGGAAGCCCATGGCGCAGTGTGCACTGTCTCTATGGAAACACACTCATGCCTCCTATCTAAACAATGATATTGGAGACGATGAGTAAGAAGACGAAAGCGAATCCTTACCTCCACATTCAGACACATTCCAAGCTTCTGGGGTCTTCAGGGCCCCTGGATTTTCTGGTCTTGGGCACGGTTCACATGTGATCTGTCCTTCATCATTTTGGAAGGTTCCATTTGGACATAGAATGCAGCGTTCTTGCAATCCATCATAATATGTCCCAGCCCTGCAACTGACTAGCCAAAGGTGGAAACAGTCTGGTCAGTGAGGAGGCAGAGGCCGAGGAAGGGCAATGTGAATGCCAGAGACGAAGGGAAACAGGTGGCATTGACCCCAAGCTCCACTGCACTAACTCGAGTACAGAATGGGCAGCCCCTCTGGATTCTCTGGGCACACACCCTCTGTCACTGTCAAAGGCCTTAACTGGCCTCCTCTCCCTAGACCATGAGCTCCGGGGCAGGCATCACAGTGGTCCTACATGTTTTTGAGCACAAGCAATTGACGATTCTCCATATTTCACAGGGCTGCCACCAGAAGATGATAAAGTTGAAAGTCATTCACTGAACATGGGCCTAGTAATGGAAGAACAGAGAAGAGGGTGCTTTTCATTCTGGCTGGTGGCATCCTAGAAGGCTTCATCCTAGAGGAGGCTACATTTGTGTTGGGCCATGAAGGATGAGTAGGATCTCACCACGTAGGAAAGGGGCAGGTTGTAAAGATTCATGCATGACATAGGAGAGGAGAGGGAAGAAGGGAAGGTTGTGAATAGACTGAAAAAGTTCCTGAATGCCAGGCATCTGGATTTTACTCTGCAGGTAAAGGAGCCATTGAAAGGAGAGGAGCACATCCAGAAGCTGTGTCATGAAAAGCTCACTCTCTGGTGGCGGCAGGGAGAGTGATCTCGAGTCTTACAGATAACTCTGCCAAACAGCACACTTCCTGTCTGTGATAAAGTTAACACGTTACAAAGAACAAACCCTTGTCAGTATCTCCTGGAAGAATAAACTACAAGGAAATTAATAAACTATGCTCCTGATTATATTTCTGGGTTGTTAGTTAAATGTGGATTTATATCTCATTTTAGAATATGAATGTGAATACACTAAATTAAGTTTCCTAGTATAATTTTCAATCATCATCATCATCAAAGTAACCTTTCTAATGGCTAAGATTTGTTCAGTACTTACAACCTACTAGATACCATGCCAAAAGCTTTACATAATCATCTCACTTATTCCTAAAAACAATCATAAGGAGTTAGGTGCTATCATTAGCTCCACTTTACAGAAACAGAGACTTAGAGACCTTAAATAATTTGGCCAAGTTCCCACAGTTAGTCTGTGAAATACACTTATGGTAAGATCAAGAACTTTGAGTTTAAGGGAGAAAAGGGTCACTTATCAAAAATGCAGACTGAGTAAGTTGGTTTGGCATCATCCTGTAAACCAACAGGTCACCAGTTGGATTCCTGGTCAGGGCACACGCCTGGGTTGCAGGTTCAGTCTCTGGTCAGGGAGCATACAGAAGACAACCAGTTGATGTTTTTCTCTCACATGGATGCCCTTTCTCTCCCTCTCTTTCTCCCCGCCTTTCCCTCTTCTCTAAAATAAAATTTTAAAAAATGTAGACTGAATAGCAAGTCGAGACTTTGCCAGGGATTCTCTACGGGGCATTAGGGAAGTTTAACTGGAATAAACACATTCTATTTTATATTTAAGATACCAAGAAACAGAAAAGAAAATATCACTTGATAAATTAGCTATTATACCTCTTGAATGTCTTTTAGGGGGAGTGTCTGTTTTCATTATCTCTTACAAATGCAAACTGCATATACACTTTTAGGGCTAAACATGACCAAATTCTTTATTATCAGTATTAAAAATGTCTTTTCATTATTCACTCCATAATTTTTAAAAATTAGGCTTTTAAAAAATCATAGTAAGCCAAAAGAAGCCACATTTCAAATATTATTTCTATAATTAAATGCAACCAATAAGGTCTACTCTAAAATCTGTCTTAATACTTTTTTATATTTGGGTTTTCTTTTACAATATTCACATATCATTTTTATTTAATTTTATGACTTTTTTAAAAACTAAAAGTGAACCAAACTCTTGCTTTCTTGGCACACAACATTCTAATGAGTGTATATGTAGATCTAGGGCAGACAAAGCCTATAATTCCAGACTTGTTCTCTAAATGCAGCCCTCCCGGATAATGGTTTCCATAATTACTCTGGTTTCAGCCCAACTCCCCAGAAAAGCTGGGCTGAATCAAGTACTAAAAATCCATGACTTTCTACCCTGTGTCCCACCTGACAACTATCACAGTGCTTATAGCAGGCTAGTAAATGAGAGAATAGTCCCTTCACACCTCTAACAAGCCAACTGTCGTGAAGACTGGCAGAAAGTAAATACAACCTCGCTGTCCAGAACCCTGCTGGTCCAAGCCATTTCCACTTTGGGAACAGGTGTTTCCTAACGCTCATTCACCCAAAGGGAAAGTGCGCATCTGCGGGCAATGACTGCGGCAGCCCCGTTCATTATGACCTAGCGTCAGATCAGCACGGTCTGCTCCATCGAGGTCCCTCTGGCAGAAAACGGATCCCCTCCATGGGCAGATGGCAATGGTTCTCGCTGAAGAGATTAACTGGACGGGCTCCTGCTGCTCTGCGTGTCCTGGCCTCCTTAGAACTATTCAACCCCTCCACCCCTAAAGCCTTTTCAAGGTTACATTTTGAGAAGCCTCACAATGTCCCACATCTGTTGCAATTTCTCAACTGAGCAAAGGGGCTGAGCGATGCCCCTGGGGCTGCCCTGCGGAAAAGAGGGCACCGGCTCTTTTCTCTCGCGGTGAAAGGCCTGCTGCACACAAACAAACTCACACTGTCACTCACGGTTTCCATTTTCCTTCCAGAGAGAAAGACCTGCAGAAATAATTCATGGTGAGCACCTTCCACATTAATGTCTTCCTTTTCACAAGGTAAAGATGAGCTAAACACTAAAACGGGATTCCGAAATGGCCTGAACAAATGCCTGAAAACAGCTCTTTGCAAATGTGCTGCAGATCTGGCCTGAAGAGACCTCACGCTCACGTTCCAGTTGGTTCTCTTTTCTCCTTGAGCAGCCAGCTTGTTTTGCTGCCCCAGACAAAGGAGTCAATTGCCCCCAGAATACTCCGTGATCACAGCAAAGCTTTTGTGTGTCTTCAGTGACCATTAAAATCCCATTCTCAAATCCCACACAGCTGTTTTCTCTCTCTCTTTAAAAAAAAAAAAATACAAGAAAGCTTTTCTGATGCAAAAGGGAGAGACCAGAGGGACCAGGATTAACGGCGACAAAGAGACCCCAAGGCTGGCCCTCTTTCCAACATGACCTTTGAGCATCTCAGGCTGTGGACAAACGCTATGGTGTCTCTGTGGCTAAGATGGTGACCCTACTAAAAGAGGTCACTCTCAAGCATCTGACTGTTTCCTTAAAGAGTCATGCCTTGACTCCGGAAGGAAAGCCACAAGCAGCCCACAGGGATTCCCAGGGTGTCCTAGAGCTGTGCTTTGTCACAGCTCAGGGCCCCCCGTACTCTAAGCAGCGCTGTGGCCTCGGAATCCTAATTTGAACGGCTGTCAAGTGAGACTTTCAAGATATCAGGAGCAGCCTGTTGGGTTTCCCCTATCTGTCCAGGTTTTCGGTGTGTGTTCAGGTTTGCAATTTGAAAACATTCTTGAAGTTGGGGCAGAGAGATGAGCCCAGCTTGATGCCTTCCTCACTGGGTCCCTCAAAGCATGCTATGTTCTCTTCACACCCAGTTAAGGGGGCTGAGATTTCACTTCCTTTGGAGTGCTTCTTTGCCCTCAATTAAAATATTTCCCCAAAGATTTGCATTTTGCCCTCTTTTCTCCTAATGTTAACAACTACCCTTGGGATTTCATCTGGTGCCCCTCTGAAGATCCATGTACTCTTTCATTCAATTAAGTACTTACTGAGCAATGATTCTGTGCTGGGCACTGTCCTAGGGGATGGAGATACAGCAGAGAAGACAGATGTGGCCCTGCCCTATGGGGCTCTCATTCTAGTGAAGAATTTAGACAATCAATGAGCAAGCAAATAAGTACATAGTAGAATGCTAACTCATGGTGAGTGTGATGAAGAAAGGAAAAAAGCAGGGACAACAAAGAGTGGTGGGAGTGAAGTCTGTGTGTCTGTCATTCTACAAGTGGCCAGGAAAGGCCTCCTGGAGCAGAGATCGGAGGGAAACGGACCCGCAAAGGCATTGCCTAATAGCAAAAAGGCCAGTGTGGCAGTAACACAGTGAAAGGGGCAGAGTGATAATAGGAGACAAATTTTTAAAAGCAAGAGCCCTATCACATTGGTTCTTGAAAGTCATCGTAAGGAAATTGGACCTCACTCTAAGTGTGCTGGAGGTTTGGATGGGGGAGCGACATGATCTGACATGTTTTTCAAAGGTCTTGGAGGGCAGACCAAAGGCAGGCAGAGGTAAGGAGAAGAATTCGGAGCCTATCACAAAGGATGGGACAGGAGACGATGGTGGTTTGGAATAGAGTGGTGATCATAGAAGAAGACGAAGTACTTGGGTTCAGGATATAATCCGAAGGCAGAGCTGACAGGCTGCTGCGACGGAGCGGATGGGTAGCGTGACTGAATGAGCAGTCAAGAAGACTCAGGGGGTTTCAGCTTGAGCAACTGGGTAAATAGAAGGGCCATTTACTGAGATGAGGGAGAAACAGATTTGATTTGGGAGAGGGTGGGAGGGATAAAATATTTTGTTTAGAGACATTGAACTTGGGATGCTTGTTTGACACGCAGGTTTGATATGAAAAGGCATTGGTTGTACTGCTGATGTCTGAGGTGGGTTACTCTACCTCAGGGCTTTGCAGGGTGATCTGCTGCATGTGGGCACAACATTTCCACATCTACGTATATTAATTTTCACCTCCAAAACAATGAAAAAGAAAGGTTCACTGGCTTAGTGAATGGTGTAAGACTGGCCCCTCAGTCAGTACACATCTGCGTGAGTCCCAGACACACGGGAAGGCACGGTGTCTTCAGGAACAAAGCAGGCATTCCACACTCTGGGGTGGGAGGCTCTAACTGATCCACTCCTTTGCAATATCTTAAGAAAAATTACAGTTTAACTGTGCCTAACTGAATAGATTTCCTGATTATGGTATGTATCTAGTTTCAACCAAACTGTCCCAAAGCACTTTGAACGATTCTGTGGAAACCCGGGCCACAGGTATACCAATGAGGCAACTGCGGGAGGGGCCGGGCCGGCAGGGCTTGTCCCCTGGCCCTTGTTCTTTGTCGAACCACATCAAGAGACAGAAACGGTAACGATGTAATCAGATCTGACAAGAGTTGAGCCAAAACACCAGCAATTAACAAAAAGACTACCTGAAAAGTGGGGTTATGACCATGACTGTTGGCAACCTTGCCAAACTGTAAAAGCTAGCTAGCTACTGACATTTTTTGTTTATTTAATGTGCATCTCATACTTCTGTCTTCATAATGGACATAATATTTTGGCCAATAGTGCGATGTAATTTTATATAAGTAAACATTCATAAGTTTAAAAATAGTTTACTGTGTGTGTGAGCAAAAATGTCCAACACTGCTGAACAGAGAAAGCCCTAACTCAAAACAGAGGTCAGAGCTGGAGCGGCTGGTCTTGGAGCCACCAGCATGTGGTGGTGTTTAAAACTGTGGCACTGGATCAGGTCACCTAGGAGAGTGTGACAACAGAGGAGGGGGTAGGGGACTAAGCCCTGGGATACCTGATATTGAAAGGTCAAAAATTAGAGGCGAACCAGCACAGAAATAAGAAAGGAGCAGCCGTGAGGCAGGAGGAGAGTCAGGAGTGCGTCTGAAACTTGTGAGGAGAAGGTGTCCCCAGGGAGGCAGTGATCAGCGACGTCAGAGCGCGTTCTGGCAGCTGGGTTTGGTGACATGAGGGTTGTTAGAAATCTTGGAAAAGGCAGTTTTAGTGGAGGGGTCAGAAATGAAAACCAGACTGGCTACAGTCGGGAAGAAAATTGGAGGTGAGGAAGCAAAGACAGTGTGTTCAGACAACTCTTTCAAGGAGTTTTGCTCCATGCAGGATCAAAGAATCAGGAGAGAAGCAGGAAGTCCAATGAGGGTTTGTTTGCTTTTTAAGACAGGCGCTAGGTTTGTGTGCTGTTGGAAATTATCTAGTAGAGAAAAAAAAAAAACAGAGTTCAGAGATGGGGGGTGGTGGTTAAGTGGGGCGAGAGCAGGAGCAGTGCTCTTCAGCAGGTGAGAGAGCATGCGTTCCAGAGCCCAGGTGGACGTTGGCCTTAGACAGGAGCGTGGGCTGTTCCTCCACATTAATAGGAGGCAAGTCAGAGCACGTGTGGACAGACGCAGGAAGGTTGGTCTGGACACGGAGAGATGAAGCTGTTCCCTAGACTCCCGGACACCCATGGACATCTCTACCTGGAAGTCTTGTTACACTTAAACTCAACTTGCCCAAAAGAATGCTTCTCTTTCCTTTCCTGCCCAGGCCTTCCTACCCCCTGGCTTTGCCCTTTTTATAGACGCATCTCTGCTCTCCCCGTCACCAAGACCCCACCCTAGAGTCCAAACCACAGTTATTACCCCAGACTTCTCTCCTCCCTGCTCCATCAGTCAGCTGTAGCATCCTACAAATGTGTCCCTTTTGTCTATCTCTATTCTTCACCCCTGTGGCACCAGTGTCCTTTGATCCTCACCATCTCTTATGTAAATCATTGCAAAAACCTTCCCAGTATCTCCCTTGCCTTCTGCTCCTCCTGCTTCAGCCCTGTCACACCACCAGCTTGACCCTCCCAAAGTGTTTCTGTGCCGGGCCCTCGCCCGGACTCAGAACCCTCTTTGACTCCACTCGACTCTCTGCACTTCTCTCAGTGTCTTCCACTCAAAACTCAGTCTTTAGTTGCCTTCTCTATATCTGAGTTCATTCTTTCTCATGCCCTTGCAAGAGCCTATTTTTTTCTGCTTTTCCTATAAATCGTTTCTGATTCTTTCTTCCCCAGCGATCACATTCATCTATCTATTCAACCAACCCACAGGCGCTTTCTCAGTCCTCCTGCATGTGAAACAGGCCTACGTGAGACAGGGGGCGTATGGGAAGGAAGTGGCAGGACCAGAGGCCAAGTCAGGGATCTCGGAGTTCGCCCAACCCTTTCCTCTTCTTGGCCCCCGATTCGATATGTCGCCAAATGCTGCCTAGACTTCCTCCTAAATACTTCCTTAATCCATTGCTTCTTTTCTACAGCCTTCAGGTTCTCAATATTGCTCATGAGAAGCATTCAAAAGCTTCCAAATTGGTTTTTCAGTCTCCAGTCCTGAGCCCCCAACCCACTCAGAGACCTGGACGCACCCTGGCTAAATCCTTTAATGGCACCTCGCCACCAAGAGACAAAGTCAAGGGTCCTCAGCAACACAGTCAAGGCCTCTCACGACTGGCCATACTTTCCCCACCAGCCTTGGTGCCCACCACATCCCACCCTGCGCTCCAAGGCCGGTACTACTGAAACATCAGGAATCCCCTGGGCACATCTTCCTCATTCTCACTCCCCCAAGGCCGTTCCTCTGCTTGAATAGCCCTCTCCATGTACGGGTCGTGCGCACATTCTTCAAAACTCAACTCGAGCTTTGTCTCTTTGGGAAGGCCTTCAGGCTTTTCCCTGGGAAGGCTAAGTGTGACTTGAAGGGGGCTGTGGCATTTATCCAGGCCTCCTGGCACCCAGCACAGAGCTGGCCCAAGGAGAGTTCTCTGCAAGGGTACAGCATGAGTAAGACAGTCACAGGGCACAGGCTGCACCCAGGAGAGGTGAGAGTTTTCAAATTAAGAGAGTTGGGAACATAGGTTCTTAAGTCAGATCTGATTTGAATCCTGGCTTTGTCACTTACTTGCTGGGTGACACTGGGTAAATGGCTACCTCCCTATGCCTTAGTTTCCTTATCTGCACATGTTAAAAAGCACATGGTCCTTCTTCCTCCTTAGGTCTTAGCTCACATGTCATCTGTTCTGAGAGGCTTCCCTATGGAGAGTAACCCCTTATCCCCTGCAGCACTCTCTGTTTTATTATCTTTTTAAAAAAAGATTTTATTTATTTACCCTTAGACAGAGGGGAAGGGAGGGAGAAAGAGAGGGAGAGAAACATCAATGTGTGGTTGCCTCTCGTGTACCCTCAACCGGGGACCTGGCCTGAAACCCAGGCATGTGTCCCACCTGGGAATTGAACCGGCAACCCTTTGGTTTGCAGGCCGGTGCTGAATTCACTGAGCCACACCAGCCAGGGCTCTGTTTTATTATCTTCATAGCACTTACAACTTCTAAAATTATCTTTCTTTTTTTTAAAGCCTTACCCAAGGATATGTTTATTGATTTTAGAGAGAGAGAAAAGGAGAGAGGAAGAAAGAGAGAAAGAGAGAGAAACATCAATTGCTCGTTTTCCGTAAACGCCCTGACGGGGAATCCACACCGCAAACTTTTGGTATACGGGGACAATGCTCCAACCACCTGAGCTATCTGGCCAGGGCTTATCTTTCTTCTTTACTTTTCTATTGTCCTCGCCTGTCTATTAGAATGTGAACTTCATAAGACCAGGCCCCTCACCCATTATATTCTCATGCTTCGTCCCAAGTTCATAGAGTGGCACAGGGTGGTCTCTTGATAAATAATGGTTGAACTGATTTTTCTCAACTGCTGCAGGGGAGAGCTACAGCTCTTAAAGCTGAATTAGACTTTCCTAGTCTCTCAGGAACACAGGCACTAAAATACTTTCCAGTTCGCCAGCTGCCTGGATTGTATCTTTTAAAAATCTCAGCAAGTGTTAAGAATAACCAAATACAAAAATATACTCATATATAGTAGCAAGTATATTTCTTAAATAATTTTTTCTTTATGAAAGGATAAATAGCTATGAACAAAAATCAGCTAGAAATCCATGTGATCATTAATTTTTCTTTAGTTCTTAAGGACTTTATGAATTACAATGGAGCTTAAGGAATTTGTTCTGTAGAGAATATAACTACTATCTTTTTTCCCCATCTTGCTAAACTTGATCACAGATAGTGGATACAAAAGTCACCTGCAGAGCAGTTTGTCCCAAAAGTCCTTAAATGCCAAACTAATGAGATGTTACTATGTAAAAATGACTATAAGAAAGTATTTAATTGGTCAGAAGGGACTGTTCTTTGATGTAACTTGGGACATTTTTTTAAATCCTTGCTGGAGGATACATTCATTGATTTTTAGAGAGAGAGGAAAGGGCAGAGAGAGAGAGAAACATCAGTGTAGGAAAGAAACATCAATCGTTTGTCCCCCCAACCCCGCCAACCCACACACGCCCTGACCGGATTAAACCCAAAACCTAGGTATGTGCCCTGACCAGGAATTGAATCTGAAACCTCTTTTTGGTGCACGGGATGGCACTGCAACCAACTGACCTACCCAGTCAGGGCTGTAACTTGAGATGTTAAATTTTATTTCTTAAATGATATTGGAAAAACAAACAATTCAACAGAAAAATAGGCAAAGAATATGGATATTCTCAGAAGAAATCCAAATGACCACAGATATGACAGCATGCTCGGTCTCACTAACAGAAAGGAAAAAAGTTAAAATGACTCCATCATTTTTACTTATTAGATTTACAAAGATTAAAAAGATCAGTGACAGCTAACCCATGTTAGCAATGATGTGGGCCAATAAACTCTCAGATGCAATGTCAGAGAGGGTATACATTAGGGTGGTCTTTTTGGAGAGGAATTTGACAGAATCTATTAAAGTTTTAAATATACACATCCTTTGACCCAGTAATTGGACTTCTACAAGTCTACCCTTCAGAAATACTGGGCATGCACACAAAAAAAGAATATTCATTGCAGCATTGTTTGTAGTAGAAAAATTACAAAAACACTTAAACATCCACCAATAGAGTGGCAATAGATGGCTATTTCATATCACTAATAAATACTGGTGTCTTTAAAAAGAACTAGGAATCTTTAAAAGAAATAAGTTAGCTCCTCTGTTAGCACAGAAAGAAGTAGGGATCTACTGTATAGTTATATATAATTATATATGTATATATAATTACATTGATATATGTTTTAAATGTTTTTTCACACATAAACCTATAATCTATTTTCTACACAGCAGCCAAAGTTGTCCTTTTAAGACACGAATTGGAACTCTTGTTATTCCTCTGCTTTTGTTACTCCTTTTGCTCGGCTTCATTTCTCAGGTTCAAAGCTGGTGGTACTCACCACCATTTCCAATCCCCAGGTGATCTGGCCCTCGGCTACTGCTCTGACTTCTTCCCTTTCCCCTCCCTCAGCCCTCACGTCCTGGCCTTCTTTCCAATGCCTAAGGGCTTTTGTATTTGCTGGTGCTTTTGCCTGGGACTTCTCCCAGATACCCATCCCCAGGGTTTGCTTCCTTGGTCCTTAACGTCTCTGCCCAAATGATGTTCTGCAGGACCATAATCCTTGACTGTAGTCTGCATTTGGGAGAGTACACACCTCCTCACCCCTCCCCTTTGCCTTGTCTATTCCAGTTCCTGCTCACCGGTTCTTCACACCCTTACCACCATCGGCCACATGGTACCTCTCCCTGTTGATTGGACGATCTATCTTCCTCCTCTAGCATCACACACTCTGGGAGGGCTGAGACTTGCTCTTCTGTCTCATTACTGGATTCTCAGCACCTCCAATAGTACCTGGCATACAGCAGCTGCCCCATAAATATTTATTGAATAAATAAATAAAATTTCTTTTTTATGTGTGCATGAAAACAGACTTTGGAAAAATACACAAGCAAGGTATTGACAGGAACACTTCTGGGGAACAGGACTGAGAACCGAGGGCAGAGACCTCACCTTCACCGTACACGTTTCTGTGCCATTTGAAACATGCACTGTTTTGGTAATTTAAAATGAAATAAAAATATTTTAAAGGGAAAACATAATGGTTTCATCTCTCCTTCCAGGTGAGTCAAAACACTTTTTTGAAGTGTCTTCTGCAGACACTGAAAATAATTTCCAAAACAGAATGATCTTAGGCCTGTCTCTATGTATCTACCACTCAGAGTTCAGAAACTACCAGTAAGCCTGGTGTTTATAAAGTTCTAACACCATCAGATAGACCAGGAATGAGACACACACACACACACACACACACACACACACACACACACACAGCGACTTGCCTGTGCCATAAGTCTGCTGGGGGAAGAGCCCTTCTGACTAACCTAGCTGGCGGCTCTTTACGCCGATCTCCCTGAGCGGAGGAAGGGTTTTCACTGGTAACTATTGGTGCTGCTTCCTGTCATGGCAAAATCTTCAACATTGCTGTCAGACACGGTAACCCTGCTTTGGTCCCATATGGGCTGCAAAAGCCATTCATTGCCAGAGGGAGCTCTTGAGACAAGACACGTTACCTGCCTCAGCAACAGCTCCAACCTCACTTAGCATGCTGAGCATTCAGGACACACTCACAAACACGACAGCTGTACAACCCCCACAGCGAGTGTCCTTCATAAGTCAGCAGGGTCATGGGGCCTCTGTTAAATAACTTCTGATCCTCACTCTTGGGCTGTCGCTCCCCAGAAGCACACCCATGTTAGTATTGATAATACTCTCACTGGGGGTTGGTCCCCTGGGCCCCTGGCACTAGTTTTTCCTGATTTCTTAACTGGCCACAAAGGTCCCCTGGCAAGCCTACCAGGCCTTTCCTTAACAGGGACTGGGGAAAAGGGGTGCAGTTTAGCTCTGAGGGGCCAGGAGGAGGACCAGCCTGCCCATCCCTGTAAGTTTCTGCAACTCACCCCAGGAAGTCGGGCAGCAACAGCCAACTCTCATCAGCATTTTTGTACAGAAACTGGAACTCTTCAAATTTTAAATGAGAACAAGCCAACCAGCTGTGTTTTTACTGCTTTTTTTTTTTTCTTTTTAAGAGAGTCAGCTGGAATAGAAGTCAAGACTATTTGAGAACCAGCCTCTGGTGGACAGTTACACTGGATTTTTACCATGTTCCAGCAAAGCAGCAGATTTGGGCTGTGGGGTTATAGCTGACGATTCTCCTGAATGAGTACCAAGGGTCCAGCTTTGCTTCTTCACAAACACTGATTTATTACTCCTCAGCTCAAGCTTCATTTCTCAAGACATACGATTCTAATGACACTTCAGAAAAGACATCAGTTTACTCTGGAGGGGTCTGGTTATCAAAATTCACCTTAATTGGGACCAGAGCACAGGCTTTGGGGGCGGCCCATCAATGTGACCTTGAGCAAGAGAACTCAGCCCTTCGAGCTCCAGTTTGTTCATCTGTTAAATGGAGATAATAATTCCTACCTGGTGAGATACCTGTTAGGGTCAAATAAGATAAGGCAGCTACAGTGCTTAGATACAGTGCTGTCCTTGTGATGGGTGAGAACTCAATAAATCATTACCATTATTACTATGAAGTGAGCCTCCCGATCTTCTCCGTCTAAGACTTGTCAGATAGAATCTCCCATAATTGCCCAGAACAGTCTCTCAAAATAAACAGATTTCAAGACTGACCACCCTAGAACCACTTGCCCAGGCTCCTCTTGCCTGGAACTTCATCAAAGGAATAGAATTGATGTTGTTCAAATTTAACACACACACACCCCAACGTACATGAACCTGACACTATGAGGAACCTTGGGCTGAAGCTCAGGGGTCTCATAAGGCAGCTGAGCAGTGCCCAGCCTCGCCTCCGCACAAAACTGTGAACAGGGGGTTGTACATTGCCCCCATCTGTCGAGCCAGAGGCAGCTGAGGGGAACTAGGATAGTGGAGTGTGCAGAAGGCTAATAGTGCCTTATACCTGCAGCCCTGCCCCAGCCAAGAGACCAGTTACCTGGTGACCACTGTCCCTCAGACCCTTAAAGGGCAACACTCCCTCTTCTCATCAACCCTGCCTCTTCCTTTCTGCCCCTCAATTCAGCAAACACTTATTAGTGCCCTCCACAAGCCAGGTACCATGCCAGGTGCTAGGGTGCTCCTGGTCCAGCAGATGTGACAGACACCATCATGTAGTTCCTGGAAGAGTGGGTGGCCAGGGTGTTTTCCGGAGGGAACCCAGAGAGGGAAGGATGGGCCAGACTTTTGGTCACCCTTAGTGTTCATGGGACTGAAGACGGCTCTGTTAGCAAGAAAGTTCTGGCCAGCAGGCTGCTCACCGCATTTGTTTCCTACGTGGCTCTGGCCCACTCCACAGGACTGTGTGCGGTGTTCAGATGCTCTGGGGGACTTTTTAGCCACTTCGAGGTCCATGCCTGAGAGCTGGAGGTGAAACTGCTCTCTGTGGGCAGCCTTCCGGAGCGTGCGGATGGCTTTCCGGAGCCTCTTCTCTGTTCGCTTTACGATGCAGCTCAGATCACAAGAAGCTACAGAAACAAGAGGGACAGCAGTGGGGGAGGGGGGGCATCAGCTTGCAGCATGTGAGGGCCATCAGACCAACTGCAGGGCCCCCCACTACCCACGGTTCCCTGTGGTCAGAATGGGAGAGACCTGGAGCTGAGCACCTAGCAGGCCGGGCGGTGTTGGATCCCAACAGAAATTTGTTGACCAACATGGTAGCTTTGGGTTTTCATGAAACAGATAAAATCATCAGGTTCCTAACCAATTCAGTTTAGTTTGAGGGGGGTGAAAAAAAACAGGAGATACTTCAATGGTTGCACTACTTTCCCCTCCACCCCAAGAATGATGAAAAGTGAAAGGCAAAGGAATAAGGAGCGAGCTGTGAGAAGCCTGGCACCGTAGGCTGTTTTCAAACCAACCTGTCACCTCCTTTTGGTTAGTTTCAAGCTCAAACTCAACAGTGATAAACATTTCCTTAGTGGTGCTTGGTCGGCCTGGGGTTCCCGGGACTTGCTTGCCAGAGCTGCATGTAAGGTTTGCGTAGCGGAAGCTCTCTTTTACTGAGCTGTGCTTCTCTGTATGAAGAAACAAAATGATCGGAAGCCAAATCCTGGCAAAGCTCTCAGTCGAACATTTGCTAGAGCTCAGTAAACATTTCATTAAAACAACCCACAAGGGACTAAATGATTAATTCTAGATGCCAAGACGTTGAAAGCCCTCAGCTTGGAACATGATGACATTTTGCTTTTGAAGGGCCAGTATTGCCTCCTATGTAACTTAACGATTTAGCGCTTGAAAGGGGTTTTCGTGGGCAGAAGCTGGCTGCTTTTGGCTGACGGGCCACACGTGTGGCCGGCAGGAACCGGGGTGTCTCGCGTCTCGGACTGACGGTTTGCCAAGGTGCACTCGTGTTCTCACAGGCAGTTTCCTTAAAGCTGGACTGGGACGTGCCAAGCAGGGGCTGAGGCTTCAAATAGAGAACGAGCACGAGAGTAGAAAGGAAACCGACTCCAACTTTCAGGCAGACTGACCTTGAAATAATTCCAACCCAAAGGGAAAGCTGGGAAGCACATCAACAGTGAGGTCTCATTTTGCAATGACCAGGAGCAACACATGGCACAAAGAATCAACAGAACCAAACGGCATGAAGGGTGAAGGCATGTAGGGTGGGCATGTGTCGGGGACGACAGGCCTGTGCCGTCCCCGGGCCTGACATTGGCTCTCACCCCTCCACCCATGGCTTCCCAGGAGCCTTCCAACCAATGATGACTGACTGAACCGAAGAGCTGGTGCACATATCATCCACACGACTGATTTGTCTTTGTCTCTGTCTTGACGTCCTGCTTTACTGAACAGGTGCGTCATCTTCTGTACCATTACAAGGATGTCCAAGGCTCCACAGCTCACCAGGGGCCCTCTGTTTATTTCCCCTAAGATCTATCTTACCTTTTCAAAAGTCTAGCTTTAAATCTCAAAGTAAGCAGATATTTGTTTTGAGCCTTTCCCTCTTTCAATTTTCCATTATTTATTTTTTTTAACTTTTTATAGCATAAGTTTAGATTTACAGGAAAGTTGCTAAGGTAGTCCTGAGAGGTCTCATACACTCTCCACCAGGTTTCCCCTGATGTTAACTAATATCTCCCATTAACACGTACATTTATCAAAACTAAGAAATTAACATTAGTACAACATCATTAAGTTAACCAAAGACCAAGTGTATTTTTAAATAATGCCTTTTCCTTCTGATCTAAAAGTATAAATGCCCACTGTGGAGAATTTGGAAAATGCAGAAAAAAATTAACATTGCCTGTCATCCTTCCACCCGGCTGTAACCACTACAGATGGTACGGTGAGTTCTTTCTACCTCCCCTTTTGTTTTTATACAATTCGGGCTGTGTTAGACATACAAAGTGTTCCTCTCCTTTTCTCCATCTTAGCATGGGAACAAGAGCCCTTTCCTATGTCATTAAATACTTTGTGAAACATATACTTGGTAGCTGCATAGGGTTCCCTCAAATGGAGGTGCCAAAACTAATCTTGGTTAGTTACTTAAAATAGAACAGGCAGTCCAGTGCGACCACAGGGAGCTGTATGTTTGTTTGCTTAACGTATTTGAGGGAAGATTGGGGAAAGAAGCCTCCCTACTACTGGGATTGTGATTTTTTCCAAATCTCCAAAATGATTTTACATAACAACACCGGAGATGTGAGCTGGGGAGACAGAGAGCGTTCTGCTCTTCTCAGTGAGGCCAGCTGCATGGTGCCTGTTCTGCTGAAGCCTCCCAGGACTAGACCCAGCAGGAAGACTGGATGCGACATCTTTGTTCATGAGAGATTAACCTTTCCAAGCCAAACCTTTTTCCATTTCTTTGGTGTATGTTTATTTCAAGCAAACTTGAAGATCTAGAAAATTTAACCCAATATGATCACAAAGTGCTAATGCATCTGAAAGGCCTTACTGATTCGTGTGAACTTACAGGTTTCCCCAGAGCTTCCCCATCGGTACCTCGCAAAGGACACTCTGAAGTCTAACCCCAGAACTACACAGGATGCTAGGCTAGCCTCCACTTCCTCCTGGGAAGAGAGTCCTTGGAGCCTCTGAACTGTTCATCCCGATCTGAAGGGCTCGGGCTTGTCCCGGGCTCTTTTCCCAACATGCAGGCAAGCTCCCTGCACTAGCCATCTGACTCCGTACCTGGTAGTGCTGGTCGCAGACCCTCGGGAAACAGCTCAGCCTTTTTCAAACTACACTTGCCTTCATTTAGCTTAAAGGTTACACTTGTCCTGACGGTGGCGACATCTTCAGAAAGAAACAAGTGAGAGATGTTACCTTCAGAGGCAGAGGAATGGAAACCCCAGGTGGGTGATGATGAGCTATCCATTGGCTGGGTCCCACTGCACACTGCACATCCTGAGCCCCTCTCTCACCCTGAGACCAAGAAAGGTTTGGATCATGGAGTATCCATCACCTGGGGCTGGGGACACCAGGAGCCTCCTATGAGCTACACTTACTCCTCCATCTGAGATGAATCCAGTGCTCAAATATAACAAAGGTAAGGCCTGAAGCAACCTCAACAGTGAGATAAGATAGGAGGTCTTTTTTGTGCCTTTCTAAAAAAAGAAGAGCAAAATCCCCTAGTTCAAATTTGGGCAAGACTGATGAGGCAATTGGGGAAGGGCAGATTCTCCTACATAAGGCTGTCGGGGTAGGACAGGGCTGAGGGAGCCATCAGTCCACAAAACGTGGCCAGGGTTTTCAGGACTGGGGAGGCCGCACCTTGAGGGGCTCATGTGCAAAACTTTACTCTCTGCTCCCAGTCGGGCTTAACCATAGGTTAGGCTCTGGAGCCAACGACCAGGATTCAAGCTCTAGCTCTTCAGCTTGTGATGAGAACTGAATCTCCCTAATTCTCAGTTTCCTCATCTATAAAATAGACACAATTATGGCACCTACATTACCAGGCTGTTATAAGGGTTTAATGAGATAATGCAAAAACGAGTGTTACTATCTGGTACAGAGTAAGAGCTGAATTACTGTTAACTACTGGCTTGCGCACCCTTGGGTGGCCTAAATGGCCAAGTGGCCTTCACTGAGGGATTCAGTGAAACACAGCACAATGTCTGCCCCGGCCTGGCCCGAAGCTCAGGCCAGAGGAACAGGGAAGGGTTATGCTTGGGACTCAGACTGCCTGGTTAAAATCCTTGCTGCACTGTTTCTTATCACAGCCACTCTGAGTGCATTATTTCACCTCTCTGAACCTCGGTTTCTTCACCTGGTTGATGACAACGATAGGGAAATTGCCCCAGAGGGTTGTAATATGGATTCAATCAGCTAACGCAGGGAATTCAGTGGCTGGCATACTTTAAATGTTTGGTCAGTATATGCAAGTGGTTATCACCCTGCTTTGGGTGCCTAGCTTTGCTCATACATGTAGTATGGCCATCAAGAACCACTTCTTCATGCACATGTTCTCATGACATATCACAGAGATGTCTGAATCTGGGAGGACAAGGCTCTCTAAAAGCTTTATATTTCTTTCACTGTCTTTTGACAAAGCAGAAAGGGTTCTCAACAGAAGTCTTGCTCCCCCTGTCATATTCTTGTCTCTCTCCACCAACGCCATGCGCCCAGGCACCCTTTCCTGCGGGGCCTTCGAGGTGCCCTAGGGCACAGGGAGTTTGGGAGACCTGAGTTCTCTGGTCCTGGAGCTCTGCCGGTCTCCGCCCAATGTGAGGAAACCACCCGGGCTGAACACAGAGCCGCCCAGCACAGGAGGACACGGAGCAAGTCAGATGTCAGGCATCAAGACTGCAGGCAAGAACGTCCTGCCACATGCTCACAGCATCGAGGAGATAAAGAGAAAATGGAGCCAACGCCCAAGAGCAGCACCCCAGGAATGAAGCCCACTGAGCACAGGGAGCCCCAGAGAGGACACACATTTGGTAATTACCCCCGAAAGCAGACTCATTTGACTTTTGCTGTTTGCTCCTGAGAGGAGAGGAATTGCCGCAGGCAACAGAGTAGGCGTCTTGCAGTCCTGACAGACAGAATGTGGATTGTCAGCACAAAAGCGAGGTTATAGTTTCTCCTGGTAGCAGACAAAATCACCCCCAACCCTACTGCACACAGACCACGAGGAAAACACCCAGCACGTGGGGTCTCAAAACAGCGACCTCGGGTGATTGGGGGAAGCCCTTTGAGGTCATCTAACACCTAAAGGCCAAGAAGGCCGAGCCCTGGCGTGACAACCTGCCCCAGAGACTGGGATCCACTCACCTGAAGAGAGGTGAATGCCAGAGTGACATCTGAGGAAGCACCTGTCTCCTCCGCCACTCTTACCGCAATGCAGGGACACGTGGGGTGATACACTAGTGGGCAGGACCCCCTTCACTTCTAGACAGGACAAAATATAGTCATTTACAGGAAGGGAAGGACATTTCCAGGTGTGACAAAGATGGCTAGGTCCCATGTATCAAAGGCCCCAAGAAAAGAAGGTAGAGCTGACACTCAGCACAGAACACAAGATGCCAGGCACTGTTTCCCACCAAGGTAAAGGAGCTTCTTGTACGCTGTTTTTCTCATGCGAAAAAGCAACCAGGAAAACAGAAGTGAGTTCCCACCTACGTAGAAGCACAGAGGCAATGCCAGAGAGCCTGCAAAGTATCTCCTGTTTTTGAACTATGTCAAGAGTGGCTGCTACAGCTAAGGGGAAGAGAATTCGGGGGCAGATGGTCAGCCCCATTCTGGGTCCAGTCAGACGTGGGGGAGCACCGCTGGGCCCATGGGGCGTCGCCAACAGAGTCTTACCCACACAGTCTTTTTTGTTCCAGTGGAGCTTGTATGCAGGGTGGCACTGGCATTCGTAGCTGCCCACCGTGTTCACACAGACCTGCTGACAGCCTCCGTTGTTGATGCTGCACTCATTGGTGTCTGGGGAACCAAACACGCTCCTGTCACAGCAGCCCCTCACTGACCTGGGGGGCGCTGTCCTTCACTTGAGGAAGGAGCAGGAGGGGAGTCACAGGGTTGAAACTCACTAAACAAAGGGGAGAAGCTGACTGCCTTGAGGATGTGTCCTTGGTACCAGCTGACCCCATTCATCACTCAGGGGATTTCCCCACACAAGCCTCACCAGGACAGTCTCAAGTTCCTTTCTTGACCAACCACTCCCCGATTAGGGACACTCAAGAGAGGGTCACACTCTGCTTTCAGATATCCAAACTCAGATGACACACAGGCTTCCAACTTAAAACTCTGCCGTCTTCCTGAACTACACAGCTACATGCTAAGGCAGACAGAAGTAGGGCTCCCCACTGGACAGTTCATGTAGTTGAACTTCAGAGAAGGAAGATGACTTGCACGAATTTCCATCAGCCTGAGACTGAGCCCACGTCAAAGGCGGCTCTAACTAAAACCCAGGTACACATGTGTGTCCCAGGAACATGCCCTTGGGGTTTCTTAATGGACTGGAAGAGTGTGTTTTTTGCAATGCCAAGAATGTGTTGAAAAAAAGCAAAAAGATAACACTGTTTATAGCAAATCTCTATTATCCATTCTTCTTAAGCACAGGACACAAAGACTGGGCAGAAAGTATTTAGGCCAGTGATTCCCAAATCCTCAGATCCTCAGCATCACCTTGGAAGCCTCAGATATTCGGAGTCAGAATCTGAACCTCTCGTCTCAAAGACTGCTGAACGAATGTGATGATCAGGGGAGCAGAGTGGGAGTCGTTTGGTGCCAAATCTGATTTATGCCGTAGTCTGCTTGACCACAAGGACAAATGACGTCAGAGCATGTTGCTACCTGGGTACCGAGCAGGGAGAAAGTCAACCGTCCAGCTTCCCGCTCAAAGGCCTGCGTAAAGACGAACTAAAGGGCTTGAACAAGGCTTTGCAGTCAGTTCCTACACACAGCAAGGCTGTGGAATTGCTGGTATCTGAGGACTGTGACTTTACTATCTGCTGGGAAATCCCAGGGGGTAGAGTATCATCTCCTGAGAGACCCTCCTATTCTCTGAATATTACTGCATCAGTAAACTCAGTAAAAAACCCACGACTGAAGAGCTTATCTCTTCTGTCTGCTCCATTTTACACTTGATGTGTTAAGGGTGTGTAATGGGGGCAGACCTCCCTTAGAGGATGCTTCCCTTGAGTGGATGGATTCAATACTACTGCACAGGAACTGGAACGTCCCCTTCACCCCCAATGGGGAAAGCTTAGGGGTAAGTCCTGGTCTTCTACAGGCCCGGTCTCCTCCAACCCCAAATGAGGCATCTGCTCACCTCCACAGCGGGTGAGGCCATAGAGGGTGTAGCCTTTGTTGCAAGCGCACGTGAAGGTGCCAGGGCGATTGTGGCAGCTGTGGTCACAAGTCCGGTCCAAAGAGCATTCATCCACATCTGCAATTGTAAAGGGAGTAGGGATCTGAAACCAGCTCGGAAGGATGGGTGGAGCGACAGTTTTACAGTAACACCAGTTACTGGGGGAAACCACACAGACAAAATAAAACATTATCTGTCTCTTCTCCCACTCACTTGTGCTAAAGACAGTGTGGAGCAGCCCACAGTAAGTATTCTCATTGCTGGGACCCTTCTTTCCAAATTCTGTTGCAAACTGCACTTGCCTAAAAGATCAGTTGATCTCTCTCACCCGTGCTTATTTGCAGGGCTGAGTGATTTAAAGTATTGAACTGAAGCCAAATGAGATAACATACCATAAAAGAGTTTGGAAGTGGTAAGGCACAGCCTATGCATGATTATTGTTCTATTACTATCGGTAAAACAGTAATAGTAATTTTAGAAGCTAGGGGAAAATGAAAGGAGAATACACTTGGGTTGGAGATAAATCTGGTTCCTGTCTCTTTGATTTTTTCCGGAATGAGTCTTCTGGCCCCAGGAGGCCAGCTGATCCTGGTTTTAATGCCTCATGCACTAAAAGACTACATTAACACTAACATCCTCACCACTTTTCTATTGCAGACACTGAAATTTGGTGTTAAAGCTCCAAAGTGGATCCTCTTGGCCACTCCCTTGGTTTTCCTCCCCATGGTTCAGTCCCACGGGTCCCCTCCCAACCTGGTTCAGTGTGGAGACATCCCTGGCTTCTGCTGAGGTCCCGAAAACTAGCCTCAAGACTGTGTTTGTGGATCGAATCATCCCTTCTTTCCTGGTCTGGCCCTCACATCTTTCCTACAGACTAGAATTTCGGAGCTTCACTTCCTCAGCTCTTTGTGGGCCTTTGAGAGAGTTATAACTTATGTCTCCAAATGAAAAAACCAGGACCAGCGCGGAACTCAGTGGAAGCCAACTAGACCGTTGCTATATGTCTTCTCGATATCAAATGTGCTGCAAGAAACTATGTTAATAAAAAAAAAAAAAACATTTGGGAGGACCCAGAAGAATAAAAAAGTGAAATAAAAAGGGCAAATTCTTGCAACACCTCTTCTTCCCTAGCTTTTCCCAGAAATCCTGGCAATTTCTTCAGTAAATTTGTTCTGTGCAAATATTTGTACTACGAAGACTGATCAGTGAAAAATGAGGAAAAGTCTGTTTCTTCCCTAGTAATTCATGTCACACCATGAATTCTGTTATTAACATCAGCCAGTTGTCGAGAAAGTGGACTCTTCCAGTAGCTGACTTTGGCTGCTCGTGACGGGCTTTTGCATTGCCAAAAATAATGAGATCACTTTTCTAATTTCTTTTTAATGTGTTTACACAGCTTAAACAGTATTCCTTGCTCTATACATTATGAAACATTATGTAGAACAGCACATTTGCTTTCCAAGCCAAATGGATGAAAACCCACAGTGATCATCTAGAGTGAACTCACTGAATTTAAAGGGGACTATGCTTGAATTGCCTGACAAAATATGTATTAAGAAGAAAAATCCAAGAGAGACACCTAATTCATATTATAAAGTTTTCAAAAAAGATAATGTTACATTCTTTAGTATCTGAAGTGAAGTCAGATATTATTTTCTGATTTTGCTTTAATTCTGGGGTTTCTAACAAAATTAAGTTAGACTGTTCTTATTCCTAGAACTGGAACAGAGATAAATGATAGCAGGTCTTTTCTGAGACCTTCTTCCTGAAAATACAAGTGGTGCCCCCTAGCCAAAAGAGTTTACTACCACCCCAAACAGTTATTCATATGTCAACAGCTGCCACCCAGAGAAGTTCCCTGGCCGCGCCCTGAGGTGGGAGGGATGCATCTGAGTCTGCAGTCCTGCCTGAGGACCGACCAGCCTCGCCTCCTTTCAATCCCCTCCCTCCCTCTCCCCAAGCTCCAAAGACACTCAAACAAGGGCTACAAGGAAGAGACCAATGGGTTTATGATCCTGATTATGGGTTGACCCCAACTTTTTGCTGAGAAAAATGTGTGTTAACTAAATCTACATATTTTGCCACTAAATTTTGTGTCAAAAATCCATTAATGTTAAAGGACATTTATAAGGTGGCTCCCTTTGGTATACTTTCCATTCTGCTTTAATCATTAAAGAAAAGGAAAACTATTCATTATCTCAACACCCTAACACCTCCCTGTGTGCATTCTGCGGTCCAATGCGTTCCTATCAGAGAGCTCTGCTCTAATCACCCCAGATGGGTTCCTTGAGGTGTTCTCTAATCGTTCACAGCTTAACTTCTAAAATATCCCTGTCAGCTACATCAGTGTTTTTACGCTACCTAGAAGATGAAATAAGTGAGACACAGGTTGGAGGTGGGGTTAATGACTCAGTTGAGAAGCCCAGTGAGCCAGTCTCTGCCAGGGTGGGGTCTCGTGTTCTCCAGGCCAACCAGCAGGCATTGCACAGCACAGCTACACTTCAGCACATACCTTGGCAAGACTTCTCATCTGTTAATAATTTAAATCCCTTTTTGCAGCTGCAGTCAAAACTGCCCACGGTGTTTTTGCAGAAATGATCACAACCTCCATTGCGGGTCTGGCACTCATCAATATCTGTAACAGGCAAGCATCGGCAAATCAGACAGCCATACTGGCCTCATTTTCCACAAATCCCTGAAGTACTATTGTGTGTGCTTCATTATTCTCTGAAACAAAAACAGACCCATAGAAGCACTTGAGAATGTTCGCTGCTGTTTTTAATCTTACACATGTTTTCTCGCCTGGCTTAACCAATTTTGAAAGACAAGAGCCTAGTCCCCTTGAGAACTGTGGCTTGTATTGCCCTTGACCAACTTTAGGAAACAATCTATGGGACAGAATGCTGATGTCCTGTTATATTCTCATCCGTATCCTGCTCTCTCAAGATAAGGTGGCTCCCTTTGATATACTTTCCACTCCAGTTTAATCATTAAAGTTATAAGGAAGTAGAACATTTGTTTTGGCAAATTACACAGCGATCAAGCAGTCTTAATGCTTTTAAATGATTCTGATACTCAGAATAATCTTATCTTTTCTCAGTTTCACCTGGTAACTGGTTATCTACTTTTTATCATGTTGAAGAACTAAGCCTTTGTAGTCTTGCCCATGAGATACTAGCAGGTCATTGGGGTCTCTATCCATCAGCAAAAGTTAAAGGTACAGTTATTCACTAGGTTCTCTGGATAACAATCTTGGCTATTATTTATGATATGTTGCTATTATCTCCTACACATGTTCCCTTGAACTTCTGCCTTTTTCTAATGAGGCTGCTGCCTAAAATGGATTATTTGATATTTATAGAAACTGGCCTTCTCAATAGTTAGTGTAATTAAGTTGGTTCTAGTTAAGCTCACTCAATTATAACATTCCACTAGGCCAGGGAAGAAAAGCTCCCATCAACATAAACCATAAGCAAATCTGGAATCACGCCGGAGGTGTGGAGGGGAAGAGGTGCTTTTATCCCCACACATTAGCAGCACAAAGAGGGACAGGCTACCTTTGCAGGTCTTCCCATCCAACTGGAGAGTGAATCCAACAGGACAGCTGCAATGAACACCTGTCGAGGTATCCTTACAGGTGCGATCGCAGCCTCCATTGTTGACAGCACACGTTTCTGACAAGGAGGGAAAAAAGGCAGTTAGCCTCTTAAAGAAGTGCTAATATAGGTGGGAGGAAAGAGCTATTAGTGCAATATTCATACCTAACAAAGTTCATAAAAGCCAAGAAGCATCGTAGGGTATTCATGGTTTTACCCCCAAGTCTCTGCCACCTGTAGGTGAGATAGAGGGACAATGGGTGCAGCTCCTCCCACCCATGTAAATAAGTGACATCTCCCAGAGAAGCTTGATGGGGTGACCAGAGGGGTTAACATGCCTCTCCCAACCTACTGAGCCTTTCTCTCCACTGACCGATTTGACGCCACTAAAACTTCCTGTTGATTCACAGCCGGTGACCTGCTAAGTGTGACATATCTGGCAGGCTAGATGTGAATACAGAACAGAGAAAAGGGGAGGGAGGTGGTCCTTTCTTAATCCTGAACTCTCCCCCTTCAGTGTTTGTAACAGGCAAAGTAAGAGAAGCTAAGCCTTGCACACCCCAACTATTCTCTTGTCACAGACCAATGGCTTCTTCCTTGCAACTGCCATTTAACTCAGAGTAGAAGTTTACTTTCCATGAAAGGAGAAAGATAGTGACAGTTATTAAATAGCATCTATAGAGAGGAGGAACCGTAAGCAAAATGGCCTTGCAGTTCTGCATTTCAAACAATTACACAAAGTCACAAACAAATGCTCTTCAACGTTCATTCAATTGATAGCATGTAGGCAGACAGAAACCTAATTTTACTACCATAACTACATCGTTGCAGAACATGGGGGTACAAGCTTAGTTCTGAGTAGAAATGACATACAGGACATATATGTTTATCTGTTTCCTCTCAAAATCTCACCAAAATGATGTTTTGAAGAACAAATCCTTAAGGATGAAGAGAATAGAAGAGAATGGTGACTTCCAGCCAAGATGGAGGCACAGGTAGGTAAAGTGTGCCTCCTCCCACAACCAAAAGAAGGACAACAACAAATTCAAAAACAAAACAAAAAAAAACAACCAGAAATGTCAGAAAATTAAACTGTATGGAAGTCTGACAACCAAGGAGTTAAAGAAGAAACATTCATTCAGACTGGTAGGAGGGGCAGAGATGGGCAGCTGAGTGGAGACGATGAAGGCAAGGCGACAGCTGGAGGACTGGGGCAGGTGAGGTGGTGGCTGGTGGGCCAGATGGCCCTACATTTGCGTGCTGATAAACCAGGAGGAACAACTGGGGAGTGAGACAGACTATGCAACCCAGGGTTCCAGCATGGGGGAATAAAGCCTCAAAAGCTCTGACTGTAAAAATCTGTGGTGGTTGCAGCAGCAGGAGAAACTCCAAGCCTCACAGGAGAGTTCATTGGAGAGACCCAGAGGGTCCTAGAAGGAACACAAACTCACCCACCCGGGAATCAGCACCAGAAGGACCCAATTTGCTTGTGGGAAGCAAGGGAAGTGACTGAAAGCTGGTCAAGAGCAGAGCAAGAGGTACTGTTCCCTTTTGGACCCCTGTCCCCACATACAGCACCACGACACAGCAATGTGTGTTGCTCCACCCTGGAAAATACCTAAGGCTCCACCACTTACTACATAACAGCTGCACAGAGATGAAAAAATATGGCCCAAATGAAAGAACAGATCAAATCTCCAAAAATAGAACTAAGCAACAAAGAGATAGCCAACCTATCAGGTGCAGAGTTCAAAACATTGGTAATCAGGATGCTCACAGAATTGGTTGAGTATGGTCACAAAGTAGAGGAAGAAGTGAAGACTATGCAAAGTGAAATTAAGAAAAATGTACAGGGAACCAACAGTGAAAGAAAGGAAACCAGGACTCAAATCAACTATTTGGAGCAGAAGGAAGAAATAAACATTCAACCAGAACACAATAAAGAAACGAGAATTCAAAAAAATGAGGAGAGGCTCAGGAACCTTCGGGACATGTTTAAGTGTACCAACATCTGAATCATAGGGGTGCCAGAAAGAGAGGAAGAAGAGCAAGAAATTGAAAACTTATTTGGAAAAAAATAATGAAAGAAAACTTCCCTAATTTGGCAAAGGAAATAGACTTCCAGGAAGTCCAGGAAGCTCAGAGAGTCCCAAAGAAGTTGGACCCAAGCAAGCACACACCAAGGCACATCATAATTACATTACCTGAGATTAAAGAACCTTTCAGTTCCCAGGCTGGCACTCAACCACTGAGTCACAGTAGCTAGGGCTATTTTTTTTAAGATTTTATTTATTTAGTTTTAGGGAGAGGAGAAGGGAGGGAGAAAAAGAGGGAGAGAGCCATCAATATGAGAGAGAAACATTGATTGGTTGCTTCTTGTATATGCCCTGACTGAGTACCGAACCCCAAACCCAGGCATGTGCTCGACCAGGAATGGAACCAGCGGCCTTTCGCTTTGTAGGACGATGCCCCAACAACTGAGCCACACCAGTCAGGGCAAAGTTCTGGGAAATTCTTGAGAGCAGAAATTTTAAAAGAATCCTGTAGAATTAGGGGATTAAAAAAAAACAAAGAAAAGAATAAAATCTCCTAAAAAGTAAAACAAAAATATAAAGAGAAAAGAGAAGAAAATTAGAGAATCAATACAGGAGTTACAACAGCCAGCTGATAGCAGTTCCAGAGAGAAAGAACAGAGAAAATGGAGTGAAGAAAATTATTAAAGAAAAAAATATGAGAAAACTTAACAGAACCAGGGGACTTGAATGTCCATATTGAAAAGGCCAACAGAGTGCTCAACATAACAGGAAGGAGAAGTCCCACAGGTGAGGGACATTACTGTGAAATTTCAGATCCCCAGGAACAAGAAGAGCCTAAAAAAATCTGAGAGAAGCTTTCATAGGTTCCATACAAAGGATCAAGAGTAAAAATGACTTCAGACTTCTTGAAACAACATGATTGCTTGAAAACTATTCAGAATTCTCATGGAACATTATTTCTAACTCTGAATTCTATACTGAGACAATTCTATTTTTTAAATTATATTTTATTGATTATGATATTACAGTTGTACCAATTTTTCCCCCTTTGCCCCTTCCACCTAGCACCGCCCACTCCCTCAGGAAATCTCCACACCATTGTTCATGTCCATGGGTCATGGATATAAGTTCATTGACTACTTCATTTCCTATACTGAACTTTATATCCCCATGGCTATTCTGTAACTACCTGTTTGTACCTCTTAATCTCCTCACCTCTTCACCCATTCTCCCCCTTCTCCTTCCCATCTGGAAACCATCAAAATGCTCTCCGTATCCATGATTCTGTCTCTGTTCTTGTTTGCTTAGTTTGTTTTTGAAATCCAATTGTTGATAGATAATGTATTTATTGCCATTTATTTGTTCATAGTTTTGATCTTCTCTTCTTAAATAAGCCCCTTTAATATATAATATATTTCATATAATAATGGTTTGGTGATAATTAACTCCTTTAGTTTTTTTCTTATCTAGGAAGCTCTTTATCGGCCCTCCAATTCTAAATGATAGCTTTGCCAGGTAGAGCAATCTTGGCTATAGGTTCCTGCTTTTCATGACTTTGAATATTTCTTTCCAATCCCTTCTAGTCTGCAAAGATTTTTTTGAGAAATCAGCTGAAAGTCTTATAGGAGTTCCCCTGTAGATAACTAATTGCTTTTCTCTTGCTGCTTTTAAGATTCTTTATCTTTAACCTTTGGCATTTTAATTATGGTGTGTCTTACAGTGGGCCCCTTTGCATCCATCATAATTGGGACTCTCTGTGCTTCCTGGACTTGCATGTCTATTTCCTTCATAAAATTAGGGAAGTTTTCTTTCGTTATTTTTTCAAATAGATTTCCAATTTCTTGCTCTTTCTCTTCTCCTTCTGGTACCCCTATGATGCAAATGTTGGATCACTTGAAGTTGTCCCAGAGGCTGCTTACACTATTCTCATTTTTTTGGATTCTTTTTTCTTCTTGTTGTTCTGATTGCTTGTTTTTGACTTCCTTGTGTTCCAAATCATTAATTTGATTATTGGCTTCATCTACTCTACTGTTGTTTCCCTATAAATAGTTTGTTATTTCAATTAATGTATCCTTCATTTCTGACTGGATCTTTTTTATGCTGCTGAGGTCCTCACTAAGTTTCTTGAGCATCTTATACCCAGTGTTTTGAACTCTGCATCTGATAGATTGCTTATCTCCATTTTGTTTAGTACGTTTTCTGGAGTTTTGATCTGTTCTTTCACTTGGGCCATGTTTCTTTGTCTCCTCATTTTGGCAGCCTCTCTGTGTTTGTTTCTGTGTATTAGCTAGAACTGCTATGTCTCCCTGTCTTGGTAGCATGGACTAATGTGGTAGGTGTCCTGCAGGGTCCAGTGGCACAGCCTCCCCTATCATTGAAGCTGGGTATTCAAGGTGCACCCTCCATATAGGCTGAGTACACCCTCCTCTTGTAGTTGAGCCTTGGTTGCTGTTGGCAGATCAATGGGAGGGATTTACCTAGGCCAATCAGCTGCAAGGACTGGCTGAGACCACTGACCACCAACCTCTGCCCTCCGTGCAGAATCAGCTGTGCAGGGGCAGGGTGCTGGTGCTCCAATGTGGTCTGTAGCTGTCCACTGGGTGGGCAGGCTCTGTGGTTTCCCAGGTGGTGCAGGCCAAGGTCAGCCCCAGCTTATGTTCTGCCTGGGGCCACCCTGCATGAGCTATAAATCATTCTGAGGTGCCTGCTACTCATGCTTCCCAGGAAAAGCCAAGTTGTGAATTAGGGCTGGCTGCTGCTAATGCCAGGCATGGGGCCACTTAGCAAAAGGTACAGGGGCTGGGAACCACTAAGACCAGCTGTTGCTTGTTTGACAGTATTTAGGAAGTTGTGAAGCATGAGCCAAGAACAGGCATTCACATGGAAAAGTCACAGTTATGTTTGGGTGGGACTGTAAGTTGAGTGGGATGGAGTTTCAGGGGATCTCCAGGGTGGGGGCAAACAGTGTTAGCCAGGTTGATGGAATCTCATATGTGGCACCCGCCTGCAAGCACTGTAGCTCCATGGCAGGAGAGCTCAGAAATGGGACAATGGCCTTTGCCTGCCATTCTGTCTGAGAGAAAACTGTCTTCCAGCTCCTGCCTTGATGCCAGTCACTTCAGTTCCTCCCTGTGTGCCACTGGTGCCTTTCAAGCTGCTACCCCAGTGCTGGAGCTCAGAGGGAGTAAATCTGAGTAAGTCTGTATGTGGGTTCTTTTAGGGGAACTGCTTGGGATTCCAGAAGTTTCTTCTACCAACTCAATCCTAGCTGGTTTTTGCAGCCAGAAGTTATAGGGACTTATCTTCCTGGCACTGGAACCCTGGGCTGGGGTGCCTGATGTGGGGCTGGGACCCCTCACTTCCAAGATATCCCTCCCGAATTTTTACTCATCATGCTTGGATGTGGGATCAGCCCGTTCTGCATCTCCACTCCTCTTACCAGTCTGGACTGGACAAATGTGATTTCTTTAATTCCACAGTTGTCACACTTCCATTAAACTCAATTTCTGATGGTTGTGAATGATGGTTGTTCTATATTTTAGTTGTGATTTTGATGTGGTTGTGCAAAGAGGCAAGCCATGTTTACCTATGCTGCTGTCCTGACCAGAAGTCCTCTCTGAGCCAAATCCTCAATAAAAGGTGAAAGTGGAATAAAAGGCATTTTCAGGCATGCAATTTTTTTAATAAAAATCTATATATACCCTTGTACACTAACAAAGGAGAAGACGTGGGATCTGTGAGGTGAAGGGAATTCCAGGCTGTTTTTAAAGGGAAAGCCCGGGTGAGCCATGTATAGCTGGCCCAGAGACAGGCCCCACGAGAGCAAGTGGGAACCTCAGACTAGACTTTTTGAGAAGAAAATGGAACTAATGAGCTACCTGCCATATTTGAGCGCATTGAAAAGGGTTCTAGCGCTCTGCCAGGAATTTGCAGGAGAACTGCTCAGAGGCACTTGGAAAACTAGGCAAACGAAGAGAATACGGCCACAGCGCATTACGTGACTCACAGATGGATCGTACTAAGATACGCACAGTCACAGTAACATAAACATGTAATAGAGTGTAAATTGCAACAAAGCCATATTCAGGGTATGGAGGGAGGGAGAGACGGGGAGGGAGCAGAAGAGAACTTAAATGTAGTGTTCTGTAGTCGGGAGTCAAAAGCTAATTTCTAAAACTGACACATCAAGAAATATCTGCATAGTATCTCAATAAAAGAGGAAAAAAGAGAAATAACTGCATAGACTTCACTTTTCAGAAACATGGGGAAGGGGAGTCAGGAGAAGAAACAACTAGAATTAAAAGTTGTTGCCCCTGGCAAATGGGATGAGGGAATGGCAAGTTAGGAGACAAGGAAATGATGCACTTCATTACAAGTTCCATAGTACTAATTAAGTTTTTTAAGTTTTTATACTATTCATATGTACTATTTTGATTTAAGGCAACCAAAAACAATAGTTTTAACAGGGCAGAAAAGAGTTCAGAAATGTTACCTGCCTGGTGACCAATGGCTGCTCAGTGTCTTACCTGACTGCTAAGTCCAGAAGCTATCAAAAGATAGGTTTTAAGTCAAGCTTCCTCCAGAATAAAAATGGGTCAGAGGGTCTATCTGACTCCCACGCCCACAGCCATGGCCTCTACTTCTGCTGCCATCCCCAGCTCCACGCCGAACCTGCTGGCAGACCCTCCCACGCCCCATGGCCAAGTGCCGCTCTCTTCCATTCATCTCTCCCGACATTAACATGGGCTGAAGTCAGAAGGTGGAGACTCAGCGAACAAAAATAACAGACACATCAGCGCACTAACCTAGGGGCTGCCCAAAGTACTTCTCTGGTCATAGTTACTGAGCAGGAAGGGAACGGGATGATCCTGACCACCCACTAAGTCCCAGGCATTGGGACTCTGTGCATTCATGCATATTAGTGTCTTAACTGAGCTTCCTGACAACCCTAAGAGGTAGGTCTCATTATATCTATTTTACTTTATTTTTTTATCCTCACCCGAGGACATGCTTATTGATTTTAGAGAGAAAGGAAGAGAGGGAGGGAAAGAGAGAGAGACATCAGTGTAAGAGAGAAACATCAATCGGTTGCCTCTCATGCACCCTGGCCAGGGATGAACCCACAACCTGGGTATGTGCCTTGACCGGGGACTAAACCCACAACATTTTGGTTTACAGGAGTGCGCTCCAACCAAGCCTCACTGGCCACACGCATCTGAAAGAAAGACTAGGAAATGAGGGCACGGGGCAGTTTACTGGGCGCCACAGCTAGCTGGGGGGCAGAAGGACGGTAACCTGGCTATTCTGACAGTGCGGCCAGTGCTCTTCCCACAACACAGGGGCTCGGTGATGATTAAGCAATGGCAGTGGGTGAAGATCAGACACACCCTGGCTTGACAGGAGCTGCTGAACCCCGTCCAGCTGGCCTGAGGGCACATGGGTCCCGGGCTCAGGCCTGATGTAGCTGGGGAGGGAAATGGACAATGACAGTGGCCAGGGAAGAGTGGGTGAGGTGCCTACCCATGAGCAGCCGCCGTTTCACCCGTTTGTCCCCATCTGCCACCGAGGTGGCATTGCTCTCCGTCACCTCCAGGGCGGTGTCCTCTCGCTCTGCAAGAAACACAAAAGAGCACAGTTCTCAGACTGAATGAGTCAGATTATTCATCCCCTGCATAGCCGCTTCTGTGGAAACCCCAGACACGAGAGCAATGCGAGATATGTGACTGTTCACTCAGTAAGAATGTGTGGCGATGAGGCTCGGTGGGAAACACAGTATGCAAAATGTATGCAGAGCCTCAGGAAACGTTAAATATGGAAACGATTTTTGAAGCACATTGCACTGACCAAAGAGACGCTGGGGAATGCAAGCTTCAGATTCACGCCAGGACCCTTAGTCCAGGATGAAAAGAGTCTTATGAAATGGAGTTAACAAAGGACACATCACGACAGATGGGCGGGCATCCCACCAGGAACAGGCAACCCCGGCTCCTGCTGACATGAAGGCCACTGTGTCACCACAAACCTCTAGATTTAACTCCGTGTCACCCAAGCCCCTTGGGATGTATTGTCCAGTCTCCCAAATACTAGCTTCAGGAGAAGCCTTGTCCAGGAGAGGTGAAAGGGCTTTCCAAGGTCACACATGGAGAGAGGGACTCCATTCCCTAACCACTTCCACTGCCACATGTGAAGCAGCATAGGACCGTTTGGGGACAAATGCACTGGAAACACCTGCATCTGGTGCCAAACACCATTAACAGTTGGTCAGGCTTAGGCTTAGAGTTAGTTAGGGTTGGGGTCGGGCAGGCTGGGGTAGACTCTCACCCAGTGCGGGGGTCTCCACTCACCAAGGCAGCTCCTCCCATCTGTGTGCATCTTGTACTGGGGATGGCAGCTACACTCAGGACCTTCAGCGGTATCCTCGCAGGAGTGCTGGCACCCACCGTTTCCATGGTTACAAGTCACTGAGAGGAAAATGAATCAAGGCATAAAGCACTGAGATTTCCACACCCAGGGCTGCATCTGTGTCAGAAAAACTCTGATTTTCATTCAGCAACTATTTAAGCCCCTAGGACATGCTGGGCACTGGGCACAGGAGAGATGACCCTGACCCAGACCCTGTCTCTGTCCGTGTCAACAGGTAGTCACAATATGGAACGTGGAAACGCTGAGTGACAGACTTGAGCAAAATTATAGAGAAGGTGAAGATGGGAAGGTGAGGGGATGTCGATTTTCACCATTTAGGGGAACTTATAACAAAAGATTATTCTTAGACTACTGCCGGGCTCTATCAGGAGAAGTTTGCACATGAACACAGCTGTACTGGAGCTCTGGGAAACGCAATCGCACTTCAGGTCCGGGACAAACGGACAATATTTAATTTGTACGTGCGTATAGGATTTCTCTCATCAGATTCCATCTGGACTAGTTAGAAGGAAGGTGGGTAATCAGAGGAAACGGTGATTCTCTGTACACAATTAATGCAATATTAACCAGTAATTACAAAGACTATGTACGAATGCATTGATGACAAGCCAAAAAAAAAAAAGCCAACTACAAAACTACCTGCTCCTCAAACTGAACAGTGGGTGCCTCCGGCAAAGCAAATGGGAGGGGGAAGGTTACATTTTCTCCCCACACTTTGGACTGTTTGAGTTCTTACACAGGCATTGTAATTTTTCTAACTGAAAGGAACTAAATGCATATCTGTGGTGTGAGAGCTTTTCTGTGATTACCGTTCTGTAAAAACTGTGTTAGGCCTATGAACAACTAAATAAGGATATGACAAAAGTGAAACAGCTGGTTATGTGGGGAATTCCGAATCTTTGTTTTCTTTCATGTATGATTGGATTATTTAAGCAGTGACATCTTTAAAACATTTAAAATTTTTAAAAATAAGCTTTCAGGTATTCTGTTGGCCCCTGAAAGAAACTGAAATGCTGAATCTCACTGCACAGGTCTCGGAGGATCTGCAAGGCTCCTTTGAAGATACCCGGAGCCTGGAGAAGTGGTCCTCACCCTGCCCAGCTACTGGCTGGCCCCAGGGACGGCCTCAGTTTTCGGGGCCCCAAGAGCCTGTCAGAGCTTGTTTGTACCCAGGGCACCAGCCCTGGTTTGGCAGGCTTCGAGGCTGCCCTCTGCTTTGTGATGGAGACAATGGGAAGAAGTCTCTTACCTGCGACACTGTCTCATCTCAAATCGTTATATTGCACACCTGAAACTAATGCAATGTTTTACGTCGATCGCACCTCAATTTACAAAATAAGAAGGAACGCAGTGACTTAAGAGAAAACAACAACTGTCTCTTCATCTCTTAACCACTAAGGTCTACTCACTGTAAACTACCATCCCTAGCAAACTTCAGGGGTCTTCTAGAAGGTCCATGGCTTTCCTAAAGGGAAACCCTCAGAGTTGCCTCTGGCATAAATCATGGGTCAGGAACACCTTTAATGGCCGGTTGTTTCCTATTGTCTGTTGGTATTTTGTTAGCGTATTTCATCGCGGTGGGGCAGCTGTGTCCAGACCGTGCACACCATCCACGGATCCATTCATCGTAAACATGTGGATTGAGCACATCCTGTGGTAGGCACCAGGAGAAGACTGAGAAGCAAAACTACGACAAGGTCCCGGACATGGAGGGCTCATAGTTGGGGAGAAACACGTAGACACACAATTTAACCCAGAGTGTCATGTGCTGGAAATGACTCTGCTGTGGGAGCCAAAATACCAAACGGTGGCTGTGCTGAGGCTGTTGGGGAGGATTCCGAGGTAGGACAGCATGGTGACTGCGAGCACAATCCCTAGTGTCAGGTGGACTCATGCTTGAACCCTAATTTGTTCACTTACTCCCTGAGTGATGTTGCTGCTTTACCTTCTCCACAATTTTCTCAGCCAAAAGTGAGCATAATAATACTTTGCTCTTAGGGTGGTGATTGAAAGAATTAAGTACAACAGGGTACATCTTCGGACAAGACTTTACACATAATAAACGCTTCCCCAAAGGTAGACATTATCCTTATCATTTTTAGAAGTCATGCAGAATATTGAAAATTGAACGAGAATTCACCAAACCAGGAAAGGAGTGCTTGGAAAAGGCCTGTGGGTATGAAAGAACATGGGCTGTTCTCTGAAAGGCATAGAGTTGGTGTTGGGGTGGGGGTGGGGGGAGAGGTGGGCAATGCTTATAAAAGAAGCAGGAACCAGGTAGCAAAGAGCTGGACTGCCCAATGAGGAAATTTGGTTCATTTCTGTGGGAATGGGGACACCCAGCCCCCAATGTCACACTCCTTCCTCCTGAATTTCATTTCCTTCTGATTGGTTCCTTAAAGAAACCCCATTTCCCTTCCCTTTGGGGGACTACCCTTGTGCAGTGAACTGAGCGCTCAGTGGAGGTCAGTGTCACACGCCAGCTGCCTTCCCTGCTGTGTCAGGAGGTGGTGGTTCTGATGCTGGGCTGCCGCCAACCACAGCCTCTGGGGCAGGATGGTTCCTGGCGCAGGTGCGCCACTGTCTGTACTTACAGATGCAGTCTCTCTGGTTCTTGGCCAGCTCGAAGCCAGGCCTGCATTCGCAGGCGACACTGCCCCTCGGAGCCTCCTTGCAGATGTGACTACAGCCGTGATTCTTATTCATGCAGCTCAGACCCTCTGCAAAACAGAGCAGCATGTGACCAGGCGTGAGCTCCAGACTTGCCTGCCTGCTCGAATCTCCAGCAGCCCCATGTTTTAAAAGAATGCGTCATTAAAATCAAGTCAGGTCAATGAACAGAGACATGAAAAATTTCCTATGTCACCCAAGAGATAAGATGTCTCAATTCTCCAAAAAAAGTAGCAGCCCCCACCAATAAACTGAAAAGAGAGCTCCCACAAGGAGCTCTCTGAGTGTGGAATCAGAGCCTGCTGACCCCAGGAACTGGCTCCGGGTGCTGATCAGGAATGCGAAGAGGAGAGGAGGGTGTCCCTGAGAGAGCCTGCAGGTGGGCTGAGGAGGGTCCCAGTGCTTTCACATACTCTTGAAGATGATTTTCAGAAAATCTCCACCCTCCTCTCCCCACCCCCCAACCAAATCCACATTTGGGTGGTGACTGTGACTACTGTATTTTGGCACCGCTGCCCTGGTCACCTGCCCTGGGACCTCTCCTTTGTGACCACCCTAGTCAGTCCCTGGGCCCTTCTCACAGCAAGCTTGGGGCACAAGCCCTGACAGTGTCATTCACCAACAACATGACGGCGAGGAGAACAGGAGAGCTCCTACATGTGGTTTGCTTTGGCTGTTGTGTCGTCCTTTTGGGTGTGCCATGGGTTTCATTAGGCCCTCTCTTGTGGTAACAGTGGTGGGAAAGGGGAGAGGTGGTTGTCTTCCTGGATGGTTTAACATACATAGAAATGATAGGGCCGTAGCAAAGTATACGCCCGTGTAGTTTGCCAGCATTGTGCCTCATCTCAAAACCCACTGAGCCCCTGACGCCGGCCAGCACTCCGAAGGAACCATTACCACACCCAAGAGTATTCTCCAAACATCAGCTCCGTTTGCAGTGCCTTACTAACGCGATGCTTCTTCGAGTGTGTGCGGTGCCACTCTAAGACATCTTTGAGAGTAGGGATTTTGTTCTCATCGGTTCCCTACTAATAAGACACTTTCTCGTATCGGAAGTAACACCGTTTAGACCTAAGAACCAAAGTTTCCATCAGCTTTTCTAGGGTCCCACACTGTGCCCTTGAAACCTTAGCTACTTGGTTCTATGGAGGTCAAAAGTCCCCTCTCCCCCATGCTACCACAGACCCATTGATCTATGCTGAACTGGAAAATTGTTTTCATACAAACAGATGTCATTCCCATTTCAAAAGATAGCACAACAGTTAATACATCCCACACTCTCCTAAAACTATCTTGGTTTTTATCCTACAGTTACAAGCTGTTTGAACTCTGGCCCTCAATCTGCTGGAAGGTGCTGAGACTCATTCACCCATGCCAAGGGCTGCTGTCAATTAATACAGAAAGAGGCTTGCACTGGATGAGTGGAAACCTCTCTTTGCTCTGACTGGTGATTTCTGAAGACATTATTTTCTTCTGGTGCCAAGACAGCACAGGATGTGCCTCTGGAAGCAGTGTCCTGTCCTCCTGGGAAGGCACAGCAAGCATTACATTTGTCCTTAGGTCAGCAGAGCATTTGAAATAACAGGCGCCAGGCCCTGGCTGGTGTGGTTCAGTTGGTTGGAGCATCATCTGGTAGACCGAAAGGTCGTGGGTTTGATTCCCAGTCAGGGCACATAAGCAGGTTGTAGGTCTGATCCATGATTGGGGCATGTACAAGAGGCAACTGATTGAGGTTTCTCTCTCACATCAATGATTCTCTCTCCCTCCCTTTCTCTCTAAAAGCAATGAAAAACAAATGTCCTTGGGAGAGGATAAAAAACAAATTAAGAAAAAAATAACGAGTGCCAGGAGCACCCAGGGGTATGTGTGACAGCACCCAAGAAAAGGTGGCAGTAACACCTGCAAAGTGCCCTCCCCTAACAGGTCAGCTGCTTCTTTTCCACTCTCTTTGCAAATTCTGTTAAGACTTTTGCAAAGTGACCTTCACTGCCTCAGAGCAATTCATTTACCCAGGAAATATCTTGTATGAACCGTGTGCCAGATGCTATGGAGATACACAAAAAATTGCCCCTGATGTCATATCAGAGCAAGCTGGACCCAAACTTACCGGGAGACAAGGGAGGTTCAAATGGCTCTGGAGATGCTGAGGGCATTTCAAGAGGTGACATGAAGCCTTTCCGGGTACCCTGACTCAAACAAGGCCACTGCTGGGGGGCCGGGTGGGGGGCAGATGGATCTGGTCCAAACTGGGAGGCCTGCCCGGCCACAGTCCTGGTGCCCCAGAGACCGACCTGGCGGTGGTGTTCAGGCATGGTAGTTCACCAGGAGGGAAACCGCTCAAAAACGTTAGAAATGCCCATTTGGGTAGCCCCCAGGCTCAGGGTCTCAATGAAAAATACTTCTAGAAACCAGATAAAAATGTGCCTTGCCAACAGGGTGAGAAGCGTTGCACAAAAGGGGGAGACAGGCCCCGCTGGGGGCACAGCCCCTTGCTCACGACCCTGACGCCTTCCCCACTGCTCTGAAAGGGCAGCAGGACAAACACCTAAAGACATTCTCAGAGCAGACAAAACGAAAAAGGAATGCTCACTTTGAGAGCCTGAGCGCCCCTGAATAGGGACAAAGGCAGGCGGGCCGATGTCTCTCTCCAGCCTCCCCCCATTACATGGGTGAAAACACACGGTCTCTCCGTCAGAGCTCTGGGGTCTCTCGGAATTTAAAGAAATAAATAAATCAATGGCTGGAGCTGTCCCTCCGAATCAGCTATTAGGATCTCCTATGCTGAAGAACAGTTAGTAAACAATGATCAAAAACAGCAGCCACACTAGGAAATACTAGTGAGCAGTGTTACCTTCTTTTAACCATTTTTGGAGTATCAACTGTAGGTTTTAAAGTCTAGTTTAATAGACTTTACTTGCTGAGAGTTTAACGTGCATGGCGGGCAGAATCCTCACGGAGCTGGGGTTGGGGCCGTTCTGCCGCGGGAGGAGCCCGGAGGGCGGGGTCTTGGTGCAGAGCCGGGACCGCGGGTTTGCCAGGCCGTGGGGTTGAAACCCAGCAGAAAGTCGCAGGGAGCGCTTCCAGACCGCAACGCAAAGTCTTGGATTTTGGTTTTAGCTCCAGACCACTACGTTCATTTTAAATTCTCTTCGGGGGTTCCAAGAATGTCTGAACTGTAGAAACTTCAGAAAACACAGATCGCGGAAGGGAACTGCTTTTGCATTTACTTCTGTTACGAGGTGCCTGCGTCCAGGATGGGTCTAGGGGGCGTGCCGGAGGTGAAAGGGGCCGCCGCTCTGGAAGCGCAGGGCAAAGGAATGAGTGTGGCTCCACGCTGGGGGCGTTCAAGCAATGGCTTGACCTACAGGCCCCCCCTCCCTCCCTGCCTGCTGACAGACAAGAAAGCCAGAGTGACTTCTCGGGAAGCAGCTTTGAGCAACCCAAGGCGAGAAGCCCTGAGATCAGATCACTAGTGCCGCTGGACTCTTCATTCTGCCTCGGACAAGGGCAGAGCTCACCCGAGAGTCCAGAGAGACCAGCAGGAAAATGAAACCCAGCCGCTACTCTAACAAGCCTGCATGAGACAGGGACCTGCTTGATTAGAGCCAGTGTGTGAACGCGCAGCTCAAATGAGGGCAGTGAGCAGGCTGGGGTGGTGGGAGCCATCCAGGCCTCCGGCCTGGGGTTTTCTCTGGCCTTTCCCAGTGCCCAAACGGCCCTTCCAGTCAGGTACAGGGAAGGAGCCATCATTCTTAGGGAATGAGGCAAAAAATCATCTTACACAAAGAAACCCTTGAAAAGGCACTGTAACCACAATTAAAATAATAAACCTATAAATCTGTGATTAAATAATAGAAGAGTTTAAAATGGCCTCGTTCTTAAGTTATGAAAATGAATGAGCAGCACATACCAAAAGGAGTTAATATTCAAACATTTAGGGCACTTCATTTGAAAACAGGCACAGGCAACCCTGGGAGAAGAAATCCAGCCACCAAAATGTAATTATTTGGCTTACAAAAGAGCAGAGAAGAATTAAAAGCACATCATACGGGGAAAAGTGGTAATTGGCCACATGTACTCCATGCCTCCCCATCCGGAGAGTCCACTGAACTAATAGAGGAATAAAAAAGGTATAAACTCAAAACAGAGAGAAGAAAAATAAGGCCATCAAAAGAGAGTTTTCTGCAAATTTAGGGAGGAATGATAAGTGGTGACATAGAGAGCCCTAGTCTGGGGAGGGGTCCCCCGCCCACTGGAGCCTCAGAGGCTTAAGAGTTAAAAAATGCAAAACACTGGGAAGGCCAGGTCTAGCTGGGAGTGATAACAGAGCAAAGCCCGGAAGCCGCCACAGGAGGCTCCAGCCCTTCCCCACCCACCCTGAGCAAGGAGCAGGCTCGCACTTGGTGCTGTGGCTTGCAGCACGATTTTGAAAAACTTGGCAGACCTTCCATTTCTCCTGAGATATCTAGTCGTGTGTGAAATGTACTCTACTGAAAGATTAGAATCAGAGAATGTGAGAGTCTGAAGAGACCTCAGAGCTCAGCCGCTTAGTTTGCAAGGTGAGCCAGGTGAAGACGGTGAAGCTAAAATGACTCGCCCACGGTTCCCCACGAGCAGAGTCTGGGCTACTCTCTATAGCCCGTACTTCCCTTCTGCAGTCACTGTAGGTGGGGGACCCTCAGGTGTGACCTTTCCCCCCACCCCCACGCCTGCCCACAGCAGAGCAAAGGTACCTTCTGAGCGGTGAATGCACGTGTGCTGATTGTCACTCAGGAAAAACCCCTCCTTGCAGTGGCACTTGTAGCTTCCCATGACGTTGACACAGGTATGCTGGCAGCCACCGTTGTTCTCCAGGCACTCGTCCACATCTGGAGAGGGGAAGGCTTAGCCTTTGCTTTCGTGACTGTTTCAATACCCTGCCCAGCCCCGCAGCCCAGGGACTCCCACCAAGCAGAGATAAGCTTCCTTTTCCAGTCCCTGCATCACAGAAGCTCCAAGAATTGAATCCAGTGGGACCTCAGATGATTAACTGGCCCTCGTGGGCCTGGGGTTCACTTAAAAAAGGCCTTCCACATGCCCCCAGTGCGATCAGTTCAGTAAGTACTGACTGAACACCTTCTCTTTCCAGAGCACAGTGTTCAGTGCTCGGGGAGGCAGTAAAACAGAGGAGCAAGGTCAAATTCCTTCATTCTAGGAGCATGCCCTTCAGGAGAGGGAAAGAGACAAATGTACAAGTAATTATGAGATACGGTAAGAGGTGGCACAAAGGAAAAGGAGGTCATGTGTGGTTGTGAGGTGTCAGGATGGGTTTTAAGGAAAAGCTGGTGAAGGATGGGCCCTGTGGGATTCCTTCAGTAACAAATCAGGAGGAGGGCTTCTAGGCAGGAGTATGAGCACTGGCAGGAAGGCTGGGGAGCACGGCATCTGTTCAAATAACGGTGGACTGCTTCCCTGGGATGCAGCCTGGGTACAAGCAGGGAAGTCACAGGAGACGGAGCTGGGAAGATCTAGGGTCACATGGCAGAGGACCTTGAGTCACAAGCAAAGAAGGTCCTACTTCATTTGGGAGGCACTTGGAACAGGGGTGACATGCTCAGACCCTTGTGTTGGGAAGAGCAAGGCAGCAGCTGAGGGAAGGACAGAAGGAATGGGAAGAATCGAAAGCCTGGGAGTCCAGCGTCATACGAATGTCTGAAATTGCCATGCCTGGTACTAGTGGGGGACTGGACCTGGCCTGGCAGTGGGGATGCCTAGGAAGGAGGAAATAAAAGAGGACTGTGGACAGGTGTCTGCAGGATGGGAGCTATGTGGGCCTGTGGTGGGGTGGCCAAGAAACATGGGCAAGAGCAGCGCTGGGTGTAGAGATGGGGGTGGAGGTGTGGTTGGCCCCAGCCCGAGTAGGGAGGTGATGGTGTGAGATGCTGGCGCTCAGGCCTAGGTCCGGCAGGCAGCGGGAAACCTCCCCCTGGTGTTGTAAAGACAGCTCTGCAAACCACTTACTGGTGGTGGCCTTTTCTAGGCGAGCGTACCTGAGAATGCCGAAGGTAGGAGTGAGCGTACCTGAGAATGCCGAAGGTAGGAGTGTGGGGAGGGGGAGAGGAGAGCAGAAAGGGGGTGCCAAAGGTAGAACCTGGGAAAATACCAGGGGCAGGCAGATGTGGAGGAGAGAGCAGGAGCCCCAGAGGAGGGGCCATCAGAAACATGGGGAGGGAGATGCCTCGCCCAGTGCTCCCTCCAAGGTGGGGTTAGGGGACTTTCCTTCCACTGAGTCACATGCACATGGCTCCATCAATATACTTACCGCCCTGCATTCCCCAATTTTTTTTTCATTTGTACTTTTTGACCCCTCAGTCTTTTACTTAATCCATCTCCACCAGACTGCAAACGCCTTGAGGCCCAAAGTTCGTGTTTTATTTACCAGACGTGTTTCTTTATGGGAACATGCAGCTGTACCTGAACTATTCGATGCATGAACGGGCCAAAGAGGAGGAAACTTCCAGAAAAGTCTCAGACATGACAGAGGCTCGAGGAGAGGGCTGATCCAAAAGCAATTTATTTTCTCCAGCCTGATTTCCCATGTGCCTATCACTAGCTCCTGGGCACATCCGTAACAAGAAAATTCCCATTTAAATATCTGTTATCTGGTTTCAAGCTTCAGATCTTACAGTCACTGGTCTTCCCACACTACTGAGCAGATGCCTTTCTAAACTGATGGGACTCGAGCCATCCCCTGAAGCCTAACAAACTTGCCCTTCTTTGTTCCAAAGGGTGAAGGGAGCACATTCCAGAGGATGAGCCACGCTGGGACACACCTGGCCTAGGTGTTCCTCAGTGAGGGCTCCCGGTGCCCTGGAGACATCTGCCTCCCTAAACACCAAGTCCTGGATTGCTTTTGGGTAAAGGTGTGCTCTCCTCTGAGCTGCCACACCCCACCCCACGTTTAATCACTATTCCTTTTCTCCAAGGCAATTAGAAATGTGTCACTAACTTAGGTGATGCACTCTGAATTAATGCAAAGTGTGTGTGTTCACATGCACGCATATGTATCACTAGGTTGGTGAGTTTCTCCAGACTGTAAAACAGTATTTTACAACCTGGCTGCAGTTTAGAACCCTGCGGCCTGGACCCACCTCCTGGAGGCGACCTCGGCCACGGTGTTGTTTTAAGCTTCCTAAGTGCTTTCAGTGAGCAGCCAGCGTGGAGAACCGCTACCACAAAGCCGAAGAGCTATGTCCTGCTTCCAGACACTCAGCAAACAGAAACTGAATTCAGGTGGGGCGAGCAGCATTGAGGAGCTGCGTTTCGTTTTTCAGACTCCCAGGCAGTCAGATGTTGGAGGACGCTGGGGTTAGTGCCAGAGTTAAGTGGTGTTTGTACTTCGTCTATTCTGGCTAATATATTTGTGGCTAATGTGTGGTTACGGGGGCCGAGGAGAGGTGAGGGCTCTTCCCAAAGAACACAGGAAACTGCCACTCCTGAGAAGCCCTGGCTGGCTCTGAGCTTCTTTCTGCTCACAAAATGCTCCTGTGCCTTCAAGTCTAACTAGCAGAGAAGTCTCTATGTACTCTGGTCCTGCTCTTCTAATGTACCACTTTATTTTCTCAGGCCTTTTTTGAAAAGAATATTTAGCCTGTTCAGATACAGTCAGCAGATGCTCCAGGTCTTTCTGCAAGGCAGATCCTTGCTACCAAACCCACAAAGAGACCCCAAGGATGGAAATGGAGAAAGTCTGCTTAAATATGTGTTGGTGGCCAGGCAAGGAAGACTCAGGGCCTCAGGATCCTGCTCAGGCCTGTACTCAGAGCCACCCCACCCAACGCTGGCCCTGGTCCTTAACTCCCGGCTGGTGTGGCTTCTCATTCTTTGGAAGCTCACACCTCTGCAGGCTACAGGTTTGAGCACAATTGTGATGGCGAGGCCTGCCACCAGAGGCCAATCCTCAGAATGCCACTGCTGGCAAATCAAAGGGAAATGTGAGATTTCCCCCAGAAAATGGTAAAAACAAAACCAAAATCAATAACACAAAACCCCCCAAACCCCCAAAAAACCCTGCACAAACATACAGTATGCTTCTCAACAAATTAAATACTAAAAGCACGTTCCTGTTTTTGAGTTTTTCATTCATCTCAGTGTATTGCTGCTCTCAGGACCGCCGCCCTAATGTGCCTCTTTGTGGGATAATGGCCTAGAAAGTCGGAAAAGGGCTTAGTGAGCCTCTGGCCCTCCATCAAGCCAAGTGGTCTGACCCAAAGCCTGGCCTCTTAGACAGGAAGGGACAGAGTTTACATCAGGATGAGGCTCCAGCTGACAATGAAGTGGATAAAGGTCATATGAGGAGCTAGTCCCAAAGGAAAATATTTCACAAAAACACGCACTCTGCCTGTACTTATCTGTGACTTTGATGTCGACCTGAAAGCATTTGTCCAAGTGGCTCTTCCCACTGCACTATGAGGGAGCCCAGAGTCAGGGCCTGGCTTAAGTTGCTCTGTGGTCAACCAAGGGGACATCAGTGAGTCAGCCCCATGGAGGGTCATCAGTGTCCATGGAATCTGATGCCATCTGTCTCCCATGATGTCCTCCACACAACTGATGACACCAGCCTTAAAATGCAAACAGGCCCCCAATACCTGACTGCCAGGTGTACTATATCCTCTAAGACTATCCAACATTCAACCCTATCCAATTGCTTGCTATTTCTAAGTTCTGTTTTTTCCTGGCATAAGAAACCCATGTAAATACCGCTCTATGCAGTCCCTAACTCAGGAGCTCAAACTCCACCAGATGCTTCTGTTTAGTGGAATATTAGGAGGGTGTTGATGGAAAGGTGCTGTTTGAACTTCTGTCTATGTCAAAAAATAAATAAAAAGAGGGGGAATCTACCTGAATGAGATTCAAGCACACATTGGAGTCTTCAGGACAAAGCAGTTTTACCAGATTCTAGAGTAGAGATACTTACAGCATTGAAGAAATGGTTATAAGCCCAGACTCTTTTATCACAAAATCAAAGATCTTAAAGGTGACAAGACAACACTAGTAAGTCAATAAGTAGTAATGACAAAGCTCGCCCACCTCCTTGGACTAATGGAGGATTCATATTATGAATGATCACAATAAAAACTAAAACCCTTTGCCTGGTTTTCTGTCAGAGAGTGTGATTTATTTCTAGGGGGCTAGAAAACACAAGTGTCTGATCCCCTTTTTTATTTTAACGAGTATTTCATCAAAGGAAAAACAGGGTAGGGTGCCAGAGGGTAAAGGAGAATTGCCATTCCCAACCGTTTTCCTTACCAAGACAATTATGTCCGTCATGAGCCAACATGAAGCCATCAAAACAAGTGCAGCGGTAATTGCCTGGAATATTCAAACAGTCATGGACACAGCCTCCTCTGAGTTCGTTTTCACATTCATCAATGTCTGAGAAATAAAAGAGAAGCAAACCAGACAGATGCTATTTCTTTACTATGAAGAAATATACATTTACCTTTTAACCAGCCATCGACTTCTAGGAATCTACCCTGGAGATACATCTCCAACAACCGGAAAATAAACATACAAAAGATTATTCACTGCAGCATTTGTGATTACAAAATACTAAAAACAACATAAGTGCCCATACACAGCAGAGTTTTGAAGAATTATGGTGCATTTACTCAATGAAGTTCTATGCAGCTGTTAAAAAAACAATGAATAAGATCCCTACGAACAGATTTGGAGTGATTTCTAGGATATACTATTAAATAAAAAAAAATGCAAGAGTATCTATGGTATGTTACCTTTGTGAAAAAATAAGAGAATACAAAAAACATACATGAGAAATTCCAACATGCTTTATTTTTTGCAGAACTCGATAAGATTATCCTATAATTTATATGACAATGCAAAGACTCAGAAGAACCAAAACAATTTTGAGAAAGGAAAACTGGAGGACTTTCACTTACTATATAGTTACAGTTATCAATACAGTGTGTAGTGTGGGCATGAAGAGAGACATATTGATCAACGGAACTGGACTGAGAGTCCAGAAATAAACACGTATATCTATGCTCACTTGATTTTAGACAAAAGTGCTAAGACAATTTGTCGGGAGAAATGATTGTCTTTTCAACAAATGGTGCTGAGACTATTAGATATTCATATGCAAAAAGATTAATTTAGGCTCTTACCTCACACAATATATAAAAATCAACTCAAAATGGATCAGAGACCTAATGTAAGAGCTAAAACTATAAAGCTTTTAAGAAAAATTATATAAAGTTTTTATGAGAAAATGTTTAATACCTTGGGTTAGGTAAAGGTTTCTTAGATACAACACCAAACACAAAATCCATAAATTTAAAAATTTATAAATTGGGCTTTATCAAAATTAAAAACTGTTGCACTTCAAAAGACATTAAGAAAAGGAAGACAGACCACAGATTGGTAGAAAATACTTGCAAATCACATGTCTTACAAAGCACTTACAAAGAACTCTTACAACTCAATAATAAAACAAACAACTCAATTTTAGAATGGGCAAAGATTCGAATAGACATTTTACCAAAGAAGATATGTGAATGACTAATACACACATGAAAAGATGCTCAAAATCATTCATTATTAGGGTAATTCAAATTAAAACCACAATGAGACACGACTTCAAACTCACTAGAATAGTTATAATTAAAAAGACAGACAATGACAAATATTGGCAGGAATATGGAGAAGTAGAAACCCTCATACATTGCTGATAATGACATAAGATGGCACAACCACTTTGGAAAACAATTTGGCAGTTCCTTAAAAAGGTTGAACATAAATTTACCATATAACCCAGAAACTCTACTCCTAAGTGCATATCCAAGAGAAATGTAAAATTATGTCCACACAATGACTTGCAGGTGAATATTCATAGCAACATTATTTATGATAGCCCAAAAGTAGAGGTAGTCCAAATATCTATCAACTGCCGAATGTGTGTCCATACACACAAAATACGTATATCCACACCATGGACTACTAGTCAATGACTAAAAGGATTGAAATGCCAACAAGTCTCTAGCACAGATGAACCTCAGAAACAGTATGTTATGAGACAGAAGACCACATATATTGTTTGTTTCCATTTATATAAAATGTCCAGAAAAGGCAAATCTACAGAGACAGAAAACAGATTAGTGGTTGCCTGGGGCTGGGGCTGGGAACAAAGAATAACTGCACATGGCATGATGGACCTGACTGAGAGGAGAACAATGTCTGGAAACTATACTATGTAATGGTTGCAAAACTCAGCTAACTTGTCCCGAATCATTGATTTGTACACTTACTTAGAACTGGTGAATTTTACAGTATGCAAATTATAACATTAAAGTAGTTAAAATAAAATTCACATTTAGCTGCTTATTTGTGTAAAAGAATATAGGAAACTACCAGAAACTATAGAGACGGTGACCCACAGTGTGTGGGAAAAGGGGTGGAGGGAAGAAGAAATGGAAACAGGGTAATAAGAATAGGAGGAGGGAGTAACTCTTCTCTGAGTTTTTGTATAACTTTGACTCTCAGAACCACAATGATATTTCACATACACACATGAATACGTACATACCTACATATGAATGTTCACCCCAGGAAGCAGGGGTGAGATGAAGAGAGAAATAAAAAATGGAATACAGACTTCCAGTTAAGCTGGAGGTATAGGTAAACAGAGCTTCCTTCCTAGCACAACCACAACAAAAATTACAACTAGGCTATAAAACAAATATCACCCAGAATCCTCAGGAAATCTAGCTGTATGGAAGTTTGACAACCAAAGAATTAAAGAAGCCACATTCATCCAGATGGGCCACACTACTAAGACAGGAAGTCAAAGCAGCTCTACCTAATACACAGAAACAAATATAGGGTTGCTGACAAAATGAGGAGACAAAGAAACATGGTCCAAATGAAAGAACAAAACAAAACTCTAGGAAAAGAACTAAACAAAATGGAGATAAGCAACCTATCAGGTGCAGAGTCCAAAACACTGGTTATTAGGATGCTCAAGGAACTGATTCGGTACTTCAACACATAAAAAAGGCCCAGGCAGAAATGTAGGTTACACTAAGTGAAATAAAGAAAAATTTACAGGGGACCAACAGAGGAGGGGATGAAGACAAGAACAAAATCAATGATTTGGAACATATGGAAGAAAAAAACATTCCATCAGAACGGCAAGAAGAAAAAAGAGTCCAAAAAAACAAGGATAGGCTAAGGAGCCTCTGGGACATCTTCAAGTGCACCAACATCCAAATCATAGGGGTGCCAGAAGGAGAAGAGAAAGAGCAAAAAATTGAAAACTTATTTGAAAAAATAATGATAGTCAATATTTGACAGAGAAAGCAAGCACATACAATGGGTTAAAGATAGTTTATTCAATACATGGTGTTTGGAAAATTGGACACATACATGTGGAAAAATGAAATTAGATCACCTTCTTACACCACACATAAGAATAAATTCAAAATGAATCAAAGACTTAAGTTTTAGACCTGAAACCATAAAAATCCTGGAAGAAACATGGGCAGCAAAATCTTGGAGATTGCTTGTAGCAATTTTTTATCAGATATATCTCCCCACGCAAGGGAAACAAAAGAAAAAATAAACAAATGGGACTATATCAAACTAAAAAGTTTTTGCACAGCAAAGGAAATCATCAACAAAATAAAAAGACAACCAACAGACTGGGAGAACATATTCGCTGATATATCTGATAAGGGGTTAATATCCAAAATGTATAAAGTACTTACCAAACTTAAAACCAAAATAAACAAACAACCCAATTAAAAAATGGGCAAAGGACCAGAGTAGACACTTCTCCAGAGAGGACATACACATGAACAGACATATGAAAAGATGCTCAACATCACTAATCATCAGAGAGATGCAAATTAAAACCACAATGAGATACCATCTCACACCTGCCAGAATGGCTGTCCTCAATAAATCAACAAACAACAAGTACTGGCGAGGATGTGGAGAAAGAGGATTGCTTTTTCACTGTTGGTGGGAATGCAGACTGGTACAGCCATTGTGGAAAGCAGTATGGAGATACCTCAAAAAATTAAAAATAGAACTGCCTTTTGACCCAGCAATCCTACTTCTGGGAATATATACAAAGGAACCCAAAACACTTTTTCAAAAGAACATAAGCACCCCTGTGTTCATTGTAGCATTATTCACAATTCACAAGATATGGAGGCAGCCCAAGTGTCCATCAATCTATGAATGGATAAAACAACTATGGGACATTTACACAATGGAATACTACTCATCCGTTAAAAAGGAAGAAAATTTTACCCTTTGTGACAGCATGGATGGACCTGGAGAACATTACACTGAGTGAAATAAGCCAGGCAGAGAAAGACAAATACCATATGATTTTACTCATGTGGAATCTAATGAACAAACTGAACTAACAAGCAAAAACAGATACAGACTCATAGAAGGCGCACAGATGACAGCTAGTGGGGTGGGAGAGGTGAGGGGCTGGAGGAATTGAGCAAAAAGGAAAAAGGACTCATGGACATGGACAACAGTGTGGTGATTGCCGGGGGGAAGAAGGTATAAAGAGTCTAAATGGTAATGGAAAAAAGTACAATAAATATTAAATTTAAAAAAAATAATGAAAGAAAACTTCCCTAGTTTGGTGAAGGAAATAGACATACAAGTCCAGGAAGCATAGAGTCCCAAACAAGGAACAAGAGAGTCCCAAAGAGGCCCACTCCAAGACACATCATAGTTAAAATGCCAAAGTTTAAAGATAAAGAATCTTAAAAGCAGCAAGAGAAAAGCGGAGAGTTACCTACAAAGGAGTTTCCAAAGACTATCAGCTGATTTCTCAAAAGATAATTTGCAGGCTAGAAGGGACTGGCAAGAAGTATTCAAAATGATGAAAAGCAAGGACCTACAACCTAGATGACTCTATCCAGCTGAAGCTATCATTTAGAATGGAAGGGCAGATAAAGTGCTTCCCAGACAAGATAAAACTAAAGGAGTTCATTAACACCAAGCCATTATTATATGAAATGTTAAAGGGTCTTATTTAAGACAAAGAAGATCAAAACTATGAACATTAAAATGGCAACAAATTCACAACTATCAACAGTTGAATCTAAAACAAACTAAGCAAACAAGTAGAACAGAAACAGAATCATAGGTATGGAGATCATTTGGAGAGTTATCAGTTGTGAGGGGGAAGAGAGAGAATATGGGGAGAGGTACAGGGATTAAGAAGTACAAGTTGGTAGGTACAGAATAGACAGGGGGATATTAAGAATAGTATAGGGCTCTGGCTGGTGCAGCTCAGTGGATTGAGCATGGGCTATAAACCAAAGGGTCATCTGTTTGATTCCCAGTCAGGGCACAGGCCTGAGTTGTGGGCCAGGTGCCCAGTAGGGGGTGTGGAAGAGGCAACTACATATTGATATTTCTCTCCCTCTCTTTCTCCCTCCCTTCCCCTCTCTCTAAAAATAAATAAATAAAATCTTTTAAAAAAGAAATAGAGATGTGTATGTATTTTGTACATCTGTCCATTGAGAGGACCTAGGAATAATCACCCCAGTAACAATGAAAACATCAAACATCCATATCTTGGTTTCTATACACCATTTTCCAATTAAAAAAACTATAGCTCCTTGGAGAAATGGTTGATTCCATGGTTGGGGAGTGAAAAATAAAAGATGAGTCTGGAGCATCTTGTGGTACAAGAAACTTAGAAATTTCTCATAAAAAGGACAGGGGCAGATCAAAAGGACCAAGGACACCATGTGATGGAGCTCCCAATGGCTAAAGCTGAAACAACTTGAGCCAAAAATAAATAAGTACACATACAATTACACAAATGCCCATGAGTATGTCCTGGTATAAATGTACAAACATATAAATCAATGCATAAATAAAGGGGGAGAAGGAATGTTCCTTACAGGAGAATCCCAATTTAACAGATGTATGAGGAAGAAGGGAAATACAGAATTACCAAGAAGCACATATCACAGTAATAGTTGTAGCAGGCAAGATCCACCATGGGATGCTATGACCAGCAGGCAAAGATTTGACAGGAAACAGGATATCAGCACAGGCTGAAAGCACTGGCCCCAAGACAAGTATCTACTGAAAGAGAAAAAATTCTAACTGTGGTGGAGAAACCCAGGACACACCGTCTTAACCAGGGGATCCATGCTAACCTCGCCAGTTAACGTGAGGACGCCGTGTGCCCCCTTTGCTGTGCAACAGCACTTCTGCAGCAGCCTCGGCAAAAGCTTCACTTCTGTGTCACTCCAAATGTGTCACCTCAATCTTATCATGAGGAAACTGAGATAATTCCATTATCTTTTCAACCCCTGCCCTATCACCTGTTATCCTGAGAGAACATGGGGCAAAACAGAAGCACTGAAGAGCACTCACAAACGTCTGCATCCTGAAAGACCAGGAAAGACTAAGGAACCCACCCCCACGGGGGGAGATGCAGGAGAAAAAAGGCCAGTGTGATGTGGGACTTTGAGCTGGATCCTGGAGGGGGCAGAGTGGGGGTGCAGGGGTGGGGGGGGTGAGAAAGAACATTGAAGAAAACTGATGAAATCTGAATGAGGTCTACAGTTCAGTGGGTAACATCGTGGAAATGCCAACTTCCTGGTTTTGAGGCTGTTATGGTTGCATAAGCTGTTAATATGTGGATGGTAAGATAAGTGAAGGACACACATAAATTCTGCACTGTTTTTGCAAATGTTCTGAACCCTAAAATAATTGTTAAGTGAAAAGTTTTTAAAAAAATACAGCTCCTATACAAAGGCCAAGTTTAGATTCATCTTTATTATACTTAATTTAGTTCCCTAAACTGAGAAGTAGGGGCCATATAATGGATACTGATCACTGAAACATCCCCTCCCCAAGGGCTGGGATGTAGGTAAAGATCATGTAGAACAAAATATCTTTTATTTAAAGCCACTTATGAATCACATTGTTTTAAAAAATACTATTCAGGGCCCATACTTTCATATCTCCAAAACTTCGCCAGAAGAAACTTTGTACGGGATAAAATTCTGTGCACTCGCGGTAAGCCCAGTTCCTATCCTTGAACATAGACAGAAGCAAAGGATACCAAGATTGGACCCAAGAGGCTTAACAACTAATAAGCCCAAAAACACACATAAAGGAGTTACATCTTTGAAACCTTGCAATCCTCCCACTTCTGGACTCCTGGACCCAGAAATCCAAACTAAACAGAGACATCCTTACTCACGAGATTTATAAATACTACAAGTATTCAAAGAGCGAATGTTCCCAGGGTTTTAGTTTAAAATGCAAAGAATGTGTGCTCTTTGTTAGTGGTGACTACCTGTGGATAAAGGAAGAAGAGGGTCTTAAATTTTCTGGTTTTTACATTTTTGTGTCGTTTGACTTTTTATAAGCAAGTGTGATATATAAAAGCAGCAATGCCAGTGGAATCATTAGTTATTTTAAACCAGATCATAGACTTTTCAACTATAAACTTAGCAATTCCATTTTATTTGCGATATGTCAAACCCAATAGCTAAGAATGAGGAAATTCTTGCCACTGGCCACTTCAACATCATTTACTAATATGCGCTTTACCCAAAAGAAGCCATGGCACGGTTCCTACCCCCAAAGAGAGCACAGTGACCAGAGGACGCGGTGAAAAGTAAACATTTTTTCCCTAACCAGAGTACCGATATGTGTGGATTCCAGTACAGTAAATAGAATATTTAATATGGTGAGGATGTGATATGAAGCAACCAGCAGACAGATGTTTCAGGGACAGGTTGCCTTCTGGCTTCCCTTCATGTAGGGCAGATAGAGAGATGGTCATCTGTCTCTGGGAAAACATGGACCTGGAGAAACAGGAGGGCTTTATGGAGGGACCACCAACCCCACTTGCTCTGAACATGATCAGAAGCCGGCCACCTTGGATGGAAGAGGCAGGAGTTTCGCCCCTCAGCAAAAAGGAGACCGAAAATACTGGGGTCCCTCACCCAACCAAAGAGAGATACCGGGAGGCTGAGTGAATAAAAGAGACGTGGGGCCAAGGACAGGGCTGGAGTGGAGATCAGGCTCTCCTTTACCTGCAGGCTAACTGTGTGAGCATAGCCACAAGCCCCTCCCCCAGTTCCCCTGGGCCTCGGGGTTCTCACCTGTAAAATGAAGGATGGGACTGGAGCAGAGCTCCCTGAAACCACGCTGTGATTTCCATCCTCGGGAGCAGCCCCCTCCAGCTAGTTCTGCACGTCGAAGTTCATGACACGGAGCTAAACCCCCGGTGGTCCAGAACTTAAAATGGCAGAGTCCAGACTGCTAAAGTCCAGACTCCCAGATCTGGACGTCTAAGGGCTTAAAATATCTGGCACGCATCTTTCCAGGGTGAACTTGCAGCTCCAAATGAGGCAGACCCTTGGTATAGCTCTAAAGCTTGGCAGGTCACAACGCCAAACAGCCCAGAGCCACGGACAAGATGGAGCCTCCAGAGCCTGCAGGGGAGGGCAGCACTCTGGCTCAGCCAGAAGGTGCAAACTGCCCCAGGAAAGGGCAGGATCTGCCCCGCTTTGGCAGGCACAGCCCTCCTGATCAACACAGCGAAGCTGTTGACTTTCTGCCCCCAAACTGAGAGATACTAAAGATACTAAAATGCCTCTTTTACTTTTTATAAGCTAGATACAAAGGACATTTCAGAGCCAGGAAAAACTGTATAGTCAGCTCTAGGGAAGCCCTGAGGTTTCCAGTTCTTTAAGGATCTGCAATGCATTTCAGAGAGTGAGGACCACGACTTGGGGGAAGGGGCAGCACTTCTACGACATTAGTGGCCACTATAAGAGTGGAGGACATAGGGGTCGACCCTTGCTGGCCCACCCACCACCGGCCCCCAAGACACTTACCCTCGCACTGCCTGCCCTCCCCTTGGTAGCCAGGCTTGCAGGAGCACTTGTAGGAGGTGAGTGTGTTCTGACACAGGGCATTGGTGTGGCAGTCATCTAGCCCTTGGGCACACTCGTCCACATCTGCAAAAGAGCACAGCCGCTCCTAGCATGGTGCCCAAGCCCTGTGGGACCTGACCTTGGCCCCTCTCCATCACCATCTCCCACCAGCCCACTCCACTTCACTCCTGGCCAGCTGAACTGCTTGGGAACCCATGGGAAGAATCGCCACTCACAGGTGCAGTTCTAGATGTTTCTGCCTGACACTCTGCCTGGAAAACTCCTCACCCTTTCTATGTGCTTCAAGGCTCAGCTCAGATTCACCTCTTCCAGGAAGCCTGACATGACCCTCAAGGGTAGGTGAGGTGTCCCCTAAAATGTGCTCCCCTATTTATCTCCTTTTGTAGCACATATCACACAAGGCAGTCACTTCTTCCTCCCTGTCTCCCTCTCCACAAGGTTTCTTGATTACGGGCTGGGCCTGAGCCGCGGTTGCCTGGCACACGTGCAGGCAATAGTAAATGCCTGCTGGAAGGTCAAGTCTGGGAAAAGCTCTGAGAACTGACCGGCGTCCGTCAGCTTTCTCCTGGGGCACGGAGGAAGAGCTTGCCCTGGGCTCCGAGCACACCACCCTGAGCTCTCAGACGATGCCAAGAGGGGAATGGTACCCGCCGGGGTCACCACTGCTCACCCTCTCAACCTGGACACCGGCCTTGGCAGAAGTATTTCCTGGGTGGACGCCAATCAGGATGTTAATTAAAAACAAAAGTTCTGGAAGTATTGCAAGTCCAGTTAGAGCACTTATCTACGTCTGGCCGAAAGCCAGGCTGGTTGCTGCTTACGGGTATTCCTGGATCCTCAAACGGTGGCCGTTCCGCAAATGGAAAAGTCCCGGGAGCCGACCCCGAAGCCCTCGGGGGGACTCCCCGGCCCCCCAAAAAGAGCAGGAACAAAGCGGCTACGCTCTAGTGATGCACCCTGGCCGCGGCCCTCAGTTTCCCCACCTAGACGAGGAGGAGCTGGACCCCGAGGCTCCGACGCCCTCCTCTCTGCTCGGCAGGGGACAGTCTGACTAACGGGCGCTCTCCGGGGACCCCGGGAGGCAGGGACGCGGCCGGAACTGTCATCAGTCCCGGGTCGGGGTCCGAGGCCGGCCGCAGCACCCAGGCCCTGGGCCTCTCGCCCCGGCGGCGGTGGCGCCTTGGCCTGGCGGGCAGGCGAGGGCTGCAGGGGAGCGGGGGCCACGCGGGGCTCCCGCGGCCCGGCCCACCCGCCCGAGGCGACCCCACTCGGGGGCCCAAAACGCCCTCCCCGGCGCCGCCCCGCCCGCCAGGTGCGCCCGGCGCCCGGACACTCACCCTCCGGCGGCCCCGGGGCGCGGCCCGGAACGGGCAGCACGGCGGCCGTCAGCAGCGGCGGCAGCAGCAGCGGCAACAGCGCCCGGGCCGTCCCCGGACAGCCGCGGCCCGCGGCCCCCATGGAAGGCGCGGCGGCTGCGGGCAGAGGCGAGCAGGGCAGCGGCTCCGGGAGGTGTGTGCGGGCGCCCGGCCCGCCGCGCTCTGACACCCCCGGCCTGGCCCCGCCCGGCCCCCGAGCCCCGGCCTCATTTTCACACGGTCCTCCCCGGCCGGGGGCGGGCGGCGCGGGGGCAGTGCCGCCCCTCCCGGCCTCTTCCCTTCCCCCTCGATCGGGGCGCGGGGGGCGCGGCCAAGGTGGCCCGAGGGCAGCTGTCAGCCCTTCGCGGGCGGGCCCCGTCCCCCGCGGGCCCCCCGCGCCACACCCGCTGCTCCCGCACTGCGGTCCCGCTGCAGCCCTCAAAGAGCCGCCGCTCGATCCAGCCCCACTCGTGAGGACAAACAGCCTTTCTAGCCTAAACTACTCGGACACGGGGCACCCAGAAAGTACCCTGGGAGGAAGCTCGGGGTCCTATAGTCTCCACACCCAAAGCCATCTACCGCGATTTCCCGCCTCTCCATCTGGGAGGGGCAAGTGCGGATGGGAGAGGGGGTGACTCCACACACCTCTGACCCTCAGGAGCACTCAGTGAAGAGGGTGACCCCAGCTTCTCTGCTCACTTTTCAGCACACCCTCCGCGCCTTCCTCATTCTACTTAACCTAGGCCCTCTGGCTGCCCACCCCGAAGCCCTCCGACGGCGGTGGCCCACTTGTCCCACCATGGGGTGTGCTACTGGGCCCAGAATCATTGCAGGAAATGTTCACGTCACTGAAACCAGTTAAAGGTATCTTCAGGGCAGCCTAAAAGGTGAAGGGAAAGGGGGCTAGAAGTCCAGAGTGAGCTACAAGGGACGAGAGAGAGCGTCGATTTGGCCTAGGGCACAGGTGGTACCTGTGACCACCCAAACTCAGAGCCTCTATTTGGCCTAGGGCACAGGTGATACCTGTGACCACCCAAACTCAGAGCCTTGATTTGGCCTAGGGCACAGGTGGTACCTGTGACCACCCAAACTCAGAGCCTTGATTTGGCCTAGGGCACAGGTGGTACCTGTGACCACCCAAACTCAGAGCCTTGATTTGGCCTAGGGCACAGGTGGTACCTGTGACCACCCAAACTCAGAGCCTCGATTTGGCCTAGGGCGCAGGTGGTACCTGTGACCACCCAAACTCATAAACATCAGCTCTGGCCAGCTACAAATACAGGATGTGCGTCACCTGGCCCTCCAAGTAACACATCCTTATAAGGGAACATACTGCCCGGCATTCCCACACCACCCTAGGCCCAGAGGATGGATCCCACTACCCTCAGCATCACTCCAGGAACAAATGCAACAGCATTTCCTAGAGGTCACAAGCCCCACACTCAGGGATTTTGAGGTACTTTGCACTTCTCTGAATTTATTGTTTTCTCCTGTGGATACATGCATACATACCTGTGCATTTCTATGTAGCTATATTTGTATCTATATGTGTCTGCATCTATAGCTATCTATTCATTCCTTTGACAATCAGAAAAAGATAAACATCACAAAAAAAAGTCCCCGCCTAGCTCTCAAACAAAAATAAAGCCTTCCTAGGGTCCACCCCCGGCCAGAGCTCCCTCCTCCGCACGACCCCTCTGCTGTCCTTGTCCGTCCCATGCCCAGGTGCCCAGGCTGAGACTGCCTCTGGGCTAGGGCTGCTGCCGGATGGAGAGCCTGAGAGAATGACTTTTCTGTGCTTGTTCTTCTATTGCCCTTTTCATCCCCAGGCAGGCCGCAGGCTGCATCCCCTTGTCTGTGTTTTGCCCCTCCCTCCCGCCCCCTTTTGTTCCGAGCGCAGAGAGAGACACTCAGCGATTTCTAGGCATAAGAGCGGTTTTTACACATTTGTAAATCTTCACTTAGTGAAACGTTCTCTCTGCCTTTGTCTTTGTGTCCTTAATGGTAGCCATAAATTACCGCCCTCTTTTCTCCTCACTGCATCAGGCTTCATTGCTTTTGAAATGATCAAAGTTATTTTCTTTTAAAATCCAACTAGAAACTGCCCATTGTGTGGCACGGAGCTCTTTAGCTGCAGTCAAAGCATATAAATATATAGAGCTGCCCATTAAACTCGACGGGAGCCTCCTCCAGCCCCTTGTGCCTGGTAAAGAAACGAGACATGTGCTGTTCTTTCTCCTCAGCATTTCCCCAAGTTTATATTCCAGTACAAATACAAGTGAATAATGATAAGACCCAGTGCTTTTTTGCCTAAGAGGGTCCATTTTTGTCATGTTTCCTGGAAAATTCACCACAGGCACAGATCTGAAAAAGTGGTCTGAATTCTATATTGTTTGCACCAACCTTCACGCATCGTGCTTCCAGCTGGGTGGCTCCCAGACTCCTGGACAATCTTTCTGACACTTCAGATTAAAGTCAATATGGTTTACAACTGGGACTTTCCATAGGGGACAGGCCTCAGGGGGAGTTTGTATTCAAATGTCAATGTTTTCAGTGTTCTGGTGTCAGGAGGGACTTGGGCCCTGTACGAGCAGCTGTCTGCCCTCTATTGTCCATCTGAGGTCCCCACAAACTTCGAAAGGCCACAGGCACTGCCCCTGGACTGAGGCTGAATCTCCCTCTCCCTGAAGCTGGCTGGAGGGCCAGCCAGCCCTGTCTCATTGGTGTGGGCTTCTGACACCAGGAAGACTGTTGAAGCGGAGAATCCTGGGTGCCCCCACCGTGAATGACTAAGTAAACTCCGTATCCATAGGGCACCTTTCAATGACCACTTTTTTCCCTCCTCAGCAGCCTCTGGAAACTCCTTTTAGAAAATTGCCCTCCCCTGCATTTTCATTGTGCAGCAAGCTCCCGGTTTTCCTCTCAGGAAAGGCCTTCTTGACCATCTTCTTGGGAATCCCCCTTTCACACTCTCTTCCCCCCGGTTCACCGATTCCCTTGACCCCGAAATAGAAACCTCCAGTTTGGATCTCCCCACTCTGCTTCAGCACTGTACATCCAATTGCCTACTTGCCACCCCACCTTGCTCTCCCACAGGTCCCTCAGATTCAATGCGTTTGCAAGGGAGCTCATCTTCCTCAATCTGCTCCTACTCAATGCTCTCTCTCTCAGAGAAGCCCACCTCTATTCTGCCAACACTAACTCAGAGACCTGGCAGGCACCCTGGACTTACTCCCTTCCCACCACATCCAAACAATTGCATCAACTCTATCTTCTTACCATCCCTCAAAACCATCCTCTTCCTCCACGTAAGCTGCCTGAGCTCAGGGCCTCGTCATCCCGCACCTGGTCCATTGCTCCTCGTCATGGTTCCTCATTGATCCCCCTGTCTAGAATCTCACCCCCTTTTTGTGTGTCTCCCACAGTGGCTGCCAGAGGGAAATGGCAATCTCATCATACCATTCCCAGTCTTCCGTGGGCTACAGTCAAAGCTCCCTTGATACAACCACTCGGGAGAACCGCTGGGCTGTATCTACTGTAGCAAAACACGCCACCCACTTCTAGGTATGCACCCCAGAGAAATCAGTGCATATGTGCACCAAAGGACATGCACCAGAACATTCCTAAGAGCTGTATTCACACCAGCACAGAACCGGGAATAACCCAAATGTCCACCAACTGGAGAATGCATAAGCAGATTGTGAAATACTCGTTCAATGGGATACTATGGAGAATAGAATGAGCAAACCGATACAACAACATGGAGGCATTGCACGATCATCGTCCTGAGTGAAAAAAGCCAGACACGCACTGCATGGTTCCACTTCTACGGAGTTGAAGGACAGGTGGAACTAATTAATAACAATAGAAGCCAGAACAGTAACTCCTTCTGGGGATGAGGATGGGCTGGGAAGGCACATAAAGGATCCTTCTGGAGTACTTGAGATGTTCAGCTAGACCTGGGTGTATGCGGACATATACATATATAACAATTGGTTGTGATACTGGCTTAAGCTTATGCATCTCACGCACTTCGCTGTGTGTGCTTTACCTCAGTAAGTTGAAAGAAGAACTGCCTAGCCAAAACCTTTATGATCCGATCCCGTTTTATCTTTGTCACTTCTCTCCTACAGGCTGTGCTCCAGGGACATCAAACTATTTGTATGAGGAGTGTGTCACTTTTCTCCTCACACATCCTTCCCTTTTGCACACGCAGCTCCCTTTGCCTGGAAGACATGAAGTCAGTCTCGGTAACTATTTGAATAAATAAAGTGTAACGTCTTGATGATTAAATATCACTACACCCCAAGGAAAAAGTTCTTTGCTGAGAAGTCTCCAAAAAGAACAATGAGCTGTGTGTGAAAGTACTGGAGTCTGCAGGCCAGCAGATCCTGAGAAGCACCGCAGAAAGAAAAACCCATCTGCTCCTGCACACACGTTCATTTCTCCTCCGTGGATGGCTTTCCCCTCTTCTGGAAAAATTTTTCAATGTGTCTGGGCTGAATATGAGGTAGTAAATTTTTCTGATGATTTACCCATCCCCATCTGCTCCCTCCGCTTTCCTAACAGACATTCATTCCTTCCCCAGGCAGCCCACTTCCTAGAGGGGAAGCTGCACCATCTTCAACCGTAGGCTCTGGAATTGGCTTCAGATAATCAATATCTCTCATTCCATTCACCTGGCAACAGTTATGGGTTATGGGTTCAGAGATAGCATTTGACAGAGTTCCAATCAGAGTGAACCTCAGACCCTTTGCACAAAGACTGGGATGGGCGAGTTTTCTGCTCTTCCTGGGATATTGTGATGGATGAAAACCGGGGGCAGCCTTCCTGAGGCCAGCGGAAGTGGGTCGGCCGAGAGAAACACCGAGAAGCCCACCCGAAGGCACTCCCCTCCTCAGCACCTCCAGCAGTGTGTGCCAGAACCATCCTCATTATTTGACTTCATTTCCTTTTAAATTTATTTTTTATTTTTACTTTCTAAATTGTGATAAAATATATGTAACATAACAAATTACCGCTTTAACCACTTTAAAGTGTACAGGTTCGAGGCATTAAGTACATCTACACCTCTGGGCAACCATTGCCACCGTTCACCTCTAGATCTTTTTTCATCTCGCCAAACTGAAACCCTCTACCCATTAAACGGTAATGGCTCATTCCCCACCCCTGCTCCTGACACCACCATTCTACTTTCTGTTTCTGTGAATCTGACTACTCTAAGTGCCTCCTCATATGAATGGAATCATATAGTATTTGTGATAGGCTTATTTCACGTAGCGTGATGTCTTCAAGATTCATCCATACTGTAGCATGTGTTGGAATTTCCTTCTATTTTTAAGGCTGAATAATATTTCATTGTATGTGTACACCACATTTTTTTTATCCATTCATCTATCGATGGATTGCTTCCGCCCTTTGGCTGTTGTAATACTGCTGTCATGGGTGTTTAAATATGTTTGTGTTTCTGCTTTCAATTCTTTTTTTTTTTTAAGATTTTATTTATTTTATTTTTAGACAGAGGGGAAGGGAGGGAGAAAGAGAGGGAGAGAAACATCACTGTGTGGTTGCCTCTTGCATGCCCCCTACTGGTGACCTGGCCTGCAACCCAGGCGTGTGCCCTGACTGGGAATCAAACTGGTGACCCTGTGGTTCTCAGGCCGGTGCTCAGTCCACTGAGCCACACCAGTCAGGGCTCTGCTTTCAATTCTTTTGAGTATATACTGAGGAGTGGAATTGCTGGGTCATATGGTAACTTTATTTTTAGTTTTTTGAGGAAAGGCAATAATGTTTACCACAGTTGCTGCGCCATTTTACACTTCTACCAGCAATGCACTAGGATCCCAGTTTCTTCAGATCCTCACCAACACTTACTTTCTGGCTTGGGCTTTTTTTTTTTTTTTACAATAGCCATCCTAATGGATGTGAAGTTGTATCTCCTTGTGGTCATTTGAATTGCGTTTTCTGCTATTTACAGACAAAAATATTCCTATCCAGCTCCACATAACCCTCCATTAAACTTTGACTGAGAAGCAGGTCGTCCTCTGAGTGAGATGGGAGAAGGATAGGTGGATAGGGTTGAATGCTCTCAGGAGCCTAAATAATAAATGATTATTTTATTCACAAAATTGATACTATCTTGGTGTAAATGCCAGAACTCCATTTATTTCTTCAGTGGTTCTAAATATTGCACCAACATTCTCTTTTGTTTACACAGGGTTAAAAATTCTCCCAGTAAACATTTACTTAAATATGGTAATAGCTAACACATGAATTAATACTACATCAGACACCATTCTCAGTACTTCATATACATTAGCTCATCTAATCCTCTTTAAACTCTGAGAAGTACATATCATCATTATCCTTATCTTTCAGATGTAGGAACTGCCGTGAGGAGAAGTTAGATAACTTGCTACTCTATGCCAGAACATCTGGCATCAGGTCCTCCTTCTTAACCACTGCTCCCTGCAGCCTGTGTGTGTGCTAGGTGCTATGCTAGGCCCTGTGGGAGCTACAAAGATGAATTAGAGGCAAAGCCTGCCCTCAAAGAGCCTGCAGTCCAACAGAAAGAAATATAATGAGGATTCATCTTCAACACCTCTTCCAAAGTAAAAATATAAGAATTCTTGTTTAAAAAACTTTGGTACTCTTCCTTGTTTCTATGAAGCAAACATATCATTAACACTCGAACTTTATAATATTGTACACAAAACAGCAAACTATAGATCAATATCACTTATGATCATCAATTAAAAACCCTAAACAAAAAAGATTAATCAGAACTCAGGATCATAATTAAATGGGATACAATTCAGAATGCAAGGATGATTTAATAACATCTACTTACATAATTAATTATAATACATAGATTTGAGAAGGAAAATGAATTGATAACCTCCACAAATGCTAAAGAAAATTTTAAACCAGTATACTTGACAAAACACTCAATATGGTAGGGATAAATATTTCTTTTATTAAAAAGATTTTATTTTACAGAGGGGAAGGGAGGGAGAAAGAGAGGGAGAGAAACGCTGATGAGAAAGTGAGAGAGGAACATCCATCTGCTGCCTCTCGAACGTGCTCCAACCAAACAAACCCTCAACCCAGGCATGTGGCCCGAGTAGGAATGGAACCAGCAACTCTTTGCTTCATAGGGCATTGCCCAACCAACTGAGCCACACCAGTCAGGGCAGGATAAATACTGTTTTAACATGAAAAAAACATCTACTTAATCCAAAAGCCAACATCAAACTTAATGGGGAAACATTAGAAGCATTTTCAGTAAACTCTAAATCAAGACAAATATGATCACTTTAATATTATTTAATACTTTACAGAATATATTAGTCAAATCAACTAGACAAAAATAAATTAGAGGTATAAAAACTGGAACACAGGAAATATTATAGGTGATACAATTGTCTACCTAGAAAACCCAAAATAATCAAATGAAACTATTGCCAGGAATAAGAAAATACAGTAAGCTAGTAGAAAACAAAATTATTATATAGAAATCAAATTTCCTCCATGTAAATGGTGTTACGGAAGAAAAGACCATATTTATAATAACAATAAAAAATTAACTACCTGGGAATAAGCACAACAAGACATATTCAAGGCCTATTTAAGAAACATTTTTTCACAGTACTAAACACAACCCGAAGGAAAACATGAACAAGTAGAAATATAACATGCTTTTGGATAGGAATGCTCAACATCATAAAGATGTCAGTTCTCTATGGCTTAATTTAAAATTTTAATGTGATCCAACAGGCTTTCTGGGTTTTTTCCTAGATAAATTGATTCTAAAGTTTGTATAGAAAAAGAAAGGAGCAAGCATAGTGACAAAAAGTGTGAGAACAAAGAACAATGATGGGGCAGATGTATCAGCACTACCAGATATTAAGGGATATTAGGAAGCTTCAGTAATCAGAACAGTGCAGTACTGACATATACATAGAGAGGTTAATGGAGCAGACTATAATATTCAGGAATAATCATAAAATTATACATAGATATGATATAATAAGACTGACATCTCAAGTCATTGGAGAAAATACAGATCACTAAAAAAATGGTATTGAGACCAATGGGTAGCCACCTAGACAAAAATAAAATTGAATCTATTCCTCATGGCTCACTGAGTTAACTTCAAATGGTAAAAATGGTCTTCTTTGAAAACCTCAAAAATACTAAAAATATAGAAAAGTTTTATCTGGTAGTATAGTATGGAAAGTCTTTCTATCACCCCAAATCCAGAAGCCATAAAAGATTAATAAGCTCAACCATAGCCCCCCCCCCAAACCCTGATGTTAAAGAAAAGAAACATAAGTAAAGCCAAAGAACAAATGATCAGCTGCAAAAAATGTTTTCATACCAGCAGACAAGGCCGTAATGTCCCTCATGTGTAAAGAACTGCTAGACTTCATAAGACCAGTGATCCAACAGAAAATGGGCAAAGGACATGACTTAAAAGACATGTAATGAATCTTACACATATGAAACAAAAAACCCTAAGTTTGATAACACATTCTCATGGTAAGACTAGGGAAGCAGACATTCAAAACACTAGTGGTGGGAGTGGGCATTGACATAAAGTCTATAAAACAATCTTAAAATGTCTATTTAAATTAATTGAATAAATGTATAGATTGACTTTCACCAAGTGTGCAAAATGACAGGTACAAAGCTATTCATCACAGCATTGTTTGGAGTAGCAAAAGATTAGAAACAACCCAAATGGCCTTCAATAGGGGCTGGAAAAATAAATTATGTGACATCCATAAAACAGAACACTATGCAGCTGTAAAAAGGAATAAAAAAGCTCTATATCTCCTAATATGGAAAGATCTCCAAAATATACTTTTAAATGAAAAAGAAAAACAGAGCAAAACAATGTGTATATTTTGTTACCTTTTGTGTAAAAACAAGAATCTGTATTTATATTTCTATATACATAAAGACTCTCTATAAAAATATATGAGAAAGTCAGAGGAAGTCAGGGTAGGTGGAGGTCAAGGATGGAAGGGAGGTTTTCAGTTGTTATTCTTCATAAATAAAGAATTTTATTTAATAACTTTCTAAATAAAGTTATTATTCTTTAGTTTCTAGTTGTTGGACCATGTAACATAGTCCCATAGGAGGAGGAAGAGGAAACTAGAGAGAAGGTGGTTTTTATTGTGACCATCTGAGCAACTTAAAAGTGAATGAAGTCTAGATCCCAACCAATTTTAAAGGCATGGTAATTTCCAATGTGTGGTTTGTTTGTAGTTTATTTTCAACCACAGAGTGTAACCGAATTTCTCCTGCTGCCTGAGAGTTGTTGACACCTGATTATGGGGAGTTATCATCCTGGACCAATTTAGTCTAAACAGGCAACAGACAACGTCTTTTAAATTCTTGTGGCATCACTGGTAACTGTTGCCTAAGGACTGTGGGAATATAATTGGCAATCAAAATACACACACACACACACACACACACACACACACACACACACTCTTTGGTCAGTCATTAAAATCAACAGACAAGATTACTGATATTAGAGATGTTGTAACACTTAAATTAGCTCATAGAACCTATAAATAAGATAACAAGTGTGACCTGGGGTTCCTTGTAATTATCTGTTGATCCATTTTGCAATTTTTTTGTAGGTAACTAGCAATGCCCTTTCATTTCACCATAATTTTTCAATTACTTCTTATTTCTAAAATATTGTTCATGTCAATGTTCAAGAAAAAAAGAGAAAAAGAAAAAAACAAATAGAGCTTATACATTTATATCAAAACTGGGCAGCTTATGTGATAGGAGCAGGGGACTCACAATGATGAAAATGCATTTGTGGAAAAAGTAACCCTTGCTACCATCTTTCTACCATGACACCAAAGGGATGATGCCAAAGTTTCTACAGTGAACAGATATTACACTTACAATTGAGAGATTTAAAAAAGGCAAATGAGCTCTGACCAGTGTGGCTCAGTTGGCTGGGTGTCATCCTGCAAAGCAAAAGGTCACTGGTTCCATTCCCAGTCAAGGCACATGCCTTCAGTCCCAGGTTGGGGCGCCTTTGAAAGGTGGCAGGCGGATGTTTCTCTCTCACATCAATGTTTCTCTCCCTCCCTTTCTCCCTCCCTTTCCCTCTCTCTTAAAAAAACCTTTTTTAAATAAAAAATGTAAATGAGTACAGTCTGAGTGTGCAGACAGACATGGATGTTAGCTCTCATCCTGTCATTTACTGTCTGTGGGATCTTGAAAAGGTCACATTAGCCTCTTGGAGCCTAAGCTTCCCCATCTGTGAACTGGGGGCAATCACACCTGTTTTGCAGGGTTGTAGTAGTTGTGGACGAGGTGATCTTTGTCAAGTGCTGAGTGCAGGCTCTGGTGCAGAGTGGGCATGCAGTAAAAGAGATTCTCGTTCCCCACCAACCCCATGGAGGCAGGACCCATGGAAGCCAAGCTGGGCTGGTGCCTTATCTCCTGAGTTCCTCTATTCAGGCTACTCTATAGCTGTGCCAAAGCACACTTGCCCCCGCTTGTTGGAAGACACATGACTACTAATCCATACCCATGCTGTAACTGTAATCAGGAAACCTGGGATTTCTGGAGATAAGCTAGCTCTGTCCAGATCCCAGAAGGGCTTTTCTCTCTTATTAGACTAGTGAGAAGGTTTCAGGGCAGGAAATCTAAATGGCTCTAAAAGTATATTATAGAAGGAACTGAGAGCTTCCAAAATGATTGAAAGAGCTAAAGGGGTGAGCTCTGGTCTGGGCCTTCAGGAATGCCTCACAGAAGACACCAGACCTTACCCACAAGGGAAGCCACTATTTCTACACAACATGGAGAAACCTCAAGAACTCTGAGTAGCTGTGAATTCAGACATCTGAGCTGGAACCATCACTTATTATCTATGTAACCTTATACAAGGTGCTTAATCTCTCAAGAATCAAGGTATGAAGAAGTTGCCATTACAGCAACTGCTTCTCAATACCTATAAACTGGTTAATAGACTTATCTCCACAATGTTTCTTATACACAAAACAAAGCCCAAAGCAGTTGGAAAATGGCCTCTACTTCACTTTTATTTTTCAAATCACACATGAAAACATTTCACTGACACAATGTAAACTGTATCCAGGACCCTAGCAGCAAGGGAGTCTGGAAATACTGTTTATGCTCTTTTTATTAGCTTGTCAAGCTATGCAGTGCAGAAAGGCATACTACACGGGCTTGGAAGTCAATGTTGACTACCAACAAACAAATCTATCACAAAAAGGGTCATTTAGTTCCTGGGAAATTGGGGCAACCTCTGCCAACACCTGTTTGTGCTACAGGGGTTCCAAGAGTAGTCAAGGCTTAATTAAGCCCATTTTACTTACTAGAAAACGTAGTACACATTTTTCATTTGCCTCCTAAGCATCTGTCACCCCTTCTCTCCTCCTAACAATGCATCAATTTTCATTCAGGTATTCACCTCTCCTTTAAGCAACCCACATGCTTGGGAAAAATGATCCTAATTCCATCTCCAGGAGTTGGCTCAAACTGGTTTAGATAAATTAGCACATTCCATTTTCTTGACCATAGCCATTGGTCCAAGGGCAAGTCTCTCCCCAAAGTTTCACATTCCCTCTCCAGACAGGATCCAAATGGTAAGAGTATAATTTGTAACTCATCTTTTTTTGGCTGTAGATTTTTTTGCTATTTCTTGTTCTTCTTTATTCATTCCTACATCCATTTATTTTTCCTTGTCTTGCTCTGTCCTTCTATTGTGTCATTTTACATATAGATACAGATACAGATATAGATATAGATGCAGATATAGATAGAGATAGAAATATATGACATGAGAGGGATGCAGGGTGCTTAGTGCCAGCAATGTTCTGTTCCTCGGTCTAGGTGGGAGTCAGGGAGTTACACAAGTGTTTTCAGTTTGTGAAAATTCAATAAGCTATATACATATGTGTGATCTGTGCACACTATTGTTTTGTGTTACGTTTATTTTTTAAAATTACTTAAAAAGTGCTGAATGGTAAAACTGAAGAAATCTCTCAAAAACAAAAAAATAAAACGATGGCTGAGTGAGTAAGCGGTAAGAGGAGGAATAGAACATACAGTGTGTCGATAACAGACATTCTAGAAAGAGAAAACAGAGAATAAAAAGGGAGGGAAAACACCCAAGGATAATTTTTAAAAGTTTCCCAGAATGGAAGCCCATGAATTTCCAAATGAATTGAAGGGGTCCACTAGGTGCCTACAGTGGATGAAAATACATACACACCTTGGCAAATTTCATCACCAGAAACAAAAAGACCTACAAGTTTCCAGAAGGGGGAAAAAATAGGTCTTATACAGAGTCAGACATTAAAGTGGCTTTGGACTTCTCAGCAACGACACTGGAAACTAGAAGGCTGAGGCAATAATGCATTTAAAATTGAAGAAAAGTATTTTCAAGCATGAAAACTGTATTTTTCGGAAGTAGGAATGTGTAAATACAGAATACCAACATCATGTGTATGTAATATCGCAAAAAAATTATGTCCCATTACTTTCCAGGGACGCTACTGGAAGATGTGCTCTACTAAAACAAGGGAATGAAACTGAGGAAGAGGACAGCATGGGATCCAGAAGAACAGAATATTCAGTTCAGCAGCATACAGGGCCAGAACCTTCATACAGTGAGATGCCCTGACGCCCAGAAGAACAGTGAAGAGAGAGCCCAGGATGACAGTGGGCCCGAGGCAGCCACTAGTCCAGGCTGGGGCAGGTCTGAGTGTCCAGGGGAGTCTTCTTTAAAAAGAGGAAAATGCACAGGATGTCTGATGCAAACTACAAACTTCCGAAGGGAGCACTTGGAAGGGCCACTCTACCCCAGAGCTCCGACGGTGGGTGGTGCTGGCTGGGCTGTGCTCTGGCCTGCCTGGCACCCTGACTTTTCCCTTCCCCCACTCCCAATCCCTGGTCTCCAGTCTTCCCCTCTTCTCACAGGTGTTGATCCTAAGGGCTCCCTAATATACATCCTACACACTGAACTTCATCTCAGAGTTCGTTTTGGGAAACCCCAACCTACAACAGAAGACAACTCCAGAGAAAATAACATTGTGGTGTGAAGGACAACTCATCCTATTTTGCTCCACCACGCAGCCCTCAACAGCATTTACATAACTGTAACAAACATTTCACCAGGAGGACAGGAGAATGGGGATATGGGTCCTGGCAGTGTAAGAGGAAAGTGAGGTAAATCTTCAACTTCCATAGCAAGAAATCAAGAAATAATATCTACAATGGATAATCAGTAAGTAGCAATTCTAAAACAGTTATTTAGAGACACCGGGGTAAATACCAACATAACTAGCTAAAATGGAGATGAGGCCCTGGCTGGTGTGGCTCAGTGGAGTGAGCATCGGTCAGGGCGCATGCCTGGGTTGTGGGCCAGGTCCCCAGCAGGGTGTGTGTGAGAGGCAACCACACATTGATGTTTCTCTCCCTCTCTCTCTCTCTTCCCCTCTGCCTAAAAATAAATAAATTAAATAAATAAATAGCCTTAAAAAAATAAAACGGAGATAAGAGTGGTTGTCTCTGCTCTGGACAAAGAGGGCGAGTGGGTAAGGAAGGGATTGCTATTTATCAGAGCAAATTTTATACAATTATTTGACTCCTCAAACCATGAGTATATCCAATGTTTATAAAAACAGCTAAAACCAAAACATTAAGCCTTGGCTGTGTCCTATACAGCCCCTAGAACTGATGCCAAGATGAGTATTTATTGAAATGAAAGAATGTTCATAATACCATGTTAAGCGGGAAAAGCCGACTGCAAAATGCTGTGCGCATTAAATCCCACTTTTAAAACTAGCCATAGAAGTGTATGTGTGCGTAGGAAAAAGTCTGAGGCTATCTACACCGTAATGTTTGTAGGGAGAGGTGTGGAGGGACTGCAGCTTCCGTTTGGTTATGCTTGTAGCCTCAGTATCTGCCATCTCTGCACCCCCGTCTTCCATCCTTTCTGTAACACTTAATGGCATTGCCTGAAATCATCCAACACACTGTGCAAAGTTCAATGCTCTCCCCCAAGCTGGTGCGAATTTCCAGGTGCTTGGTTGTCATGTTTACTCCTATTTCCTCTTCCTGCCGCTCTCGATTTCCCTGGCATCCCGCTCTCTGCAGCTGTTTCCTTCTCTCTGTCCCCAGCTCACATGAATGTGGAATACTGTCACCCTTCCTTGATTTCCCCAAAGAATACCTTACTTGAGGCATGACTGAGGGGGCTACAGCCCTGCGTGGCACTGCAGACAGCTTACAACCACAGGGGCGGCCAGGCTCCTACTTGCGCGGCTGACCCTGCTTTGGGGAGACTCTCACTGGACGTTCTTCTCGGACCCTCCTCTCTCACAGGTGGCTGGGCCCCTCTCTGGGCGCCTTCCCTTCTGTCCCTGCCCCAATCTGTGTCTTGTGGGTCCTCACCTGCCATCAAAATCCCAAATCCTTCAAGTCTTTAGTTTTCTTATGCAGAATACGAGGTCTCCCTCATGGAACCTGCTTTTTCCAGCAGGAAAATCTTAACTTCTCACATCCCAAAACCATCAAGAACCCTTTTAAGAGTCATCACCTCCAACTTGAACAAGCAGCCGGAGCCAGTTCTTCTGTTTGACTCCCTGTTACGTGGGTAATGGCTGCAGTTTTCGAATGATATGTTTTGCTTTTAGAGTTAAGTTCCTTTCAGTAAGAAAAGCACCGTGGAAGTCAGGGGTTCAGTCCGTGAGTGAGTCCACGCCCCTGGCAGCTGCCCACGAGCTCCTGCTCCTGGCAGGGTGTGCAGGGCACACATGGTAGGAGTGCGGAGTTTCATGAGGCTGCTGGTCCCAGTGGGGCAGGTCAGCCACAAGCCTCCAAAGGGACATGTGGCCAGCACAAACCAGGTGAGTCCCTTGCCTCAGCTGACCGTGATGCCAACCCTTTCCTCTCTGCTGATATCACTGGTCTGGGCTTTCTCCGGAAGCTTTCCCTTTCTCATCAGCTCTATTATTTATCAGCTGTGTGGCAAGTTAGTTCACTTCCCCCATGCCTCAGTTTTCTCATCTGTAAAATATGGATGATACTATTGTTAGAATCAAATGAGTAATACTTGTAAAGTAGTTGGAACGGTGCTTGGCTCAGAGTTAGTACTCCAGAATGTCAGTGATCACCGCCATCATCATCATTATTGCCACTCGGCCTATCGACTCTCCCTTGACCACGATATCACATGGTCACATGTGGGAAGCTGCCCTGGTATAATTTATCTCTGCTCTCATCACGGCCAGCAGCATGCTAAGAAGGAACCTACGGGCAATGCCTGTTTGATTCAAATGAGAGAGAAGAAACAGGCCAGCTAACAAACCATACACATAAGCATTACCTGTCCTGCACCTGAAATTGGGGATTCTGTAAAGTGAAACCTGGTGCAAACAAAACCAAGCACCATTTTTTTAAATCCTAACCCAAAGACATTTTTTCATCGCTTTTAGAGAGGGAGGGAGAGGGACAGAGAGGGAGAGAGATTGATTGCCCGCTTATACTCACCCAGACAGGTGAGTATAGGCCACAACCTAGATATGTGCCCTGACCAGGTATTGAAGTCATGACCTTTTGGTCTACGGGACAATGCGTCAACTGACTGTGGCCAGAGCATCAAGCACCAGTTTTAACTCAACTTTACGATTGCTTTCTGCTGCAAAGGTGTAAAAATTCTGGGGTCTCATGATGTTGGAGGGGGAGCTTAGAAAAACTATACAAACCAGGTGAGCCACAGTGGTGGTCTGAGGTCATGCAATTTCAGCTCTCACCAAGGTGCCTCTAAATGCCAAAATTAAAATACAGAGGCAGAACACAAAGCCAGGTAGTGTTACCAAGTCTTACAAGATCTTGGCTAAAGGTTTTTTATTGGAAGGCCTGCCCCTAATGTCTTCTGTGTTTTTGTTCTCAGTTGCAACATCACTGAGAACAGCAACATTTTGGGAAATGAAGTATAAGAACTCATATAGATGGAGAGCAGATGACAGCTAGTGGGGGGAAGGGGTTGGGGGGTGAAGGGACTGAGCAAAAAGAAAAAAAGATTCATGGACATGGACAACAGTGTGGTGATTGAGGGGGGAAGGGAGATATAAGGGGACTAAATGGTAATGGAAAAAAATAAAATAAAGATTAAATTTTAAAAAAGGATAGAGGTATGGATGGCATTGGCTGTCCCAGAGGCCAGAAGTTACCGACAACTGAGCAGGAGACCAGGATCCAAGAGTCTGAACCAAAATGGAGAGTAACACACAGTCTGGTCCAGGGAGGCCTGTGGCCCAGCTCTGGGGTGAGCAGTCAAGGCACCGAAACCGGTTCTCAGCATTTAATCCTGCAGTTCCGAGGTTGCTGGAGCCATGCAGCCTGTGCAGCTCAAGTTAAAGGTCAGACCCCAGAATAAACCTTTTGGAAGTTGAGATCATTGAGACCCCAGCCAGGCCAGAAGTATGCAGGGCCTGCCCAACCCCAGAGGAAAACGGGGTCAGGAAACGGCAGGAAGGAACCTCCAGTTCCAGGATTCTCACGGGCTCAGCCTGCCTCACTGTCCTCCGAACTGATATGAGTGAAGGAAGTTCAAAACAGCTGAAGGGTGTCCCACAGGTGGAAGCAAACATGTGAGCATGGACAAACACTCTGCCCCACACATTCTAGCTCGGCCAGGAACACAAGTCTGTGCAGTGAACTGAAGTGTATGCCATGGGCCCCTCCGGCCTAGGAGATGCTCCAACAACTCTTCTTCCCCAGCCCGCATCCAATCCATCACCAAGCTGTACGGTCCTGCCACTGGAGCAATGCCAGTATCCCTTCCCTTCCCTCCAATCCCACCTCCACCGCTAGTGCTTCTTAAATGGCCAGGATAGTGCCTGGCACACAACTGGGACTCAATAAACACTTGTTGGATAAATGAGCAGAAGAATAAACAAAAACACTGTTGTTTTTCATGGTCAGGCCAGGGCTGACAGAGAGGCAAGCCAGCTCAGAAACGGCATGGAAATGATGAGGCCCTGAAGCAAGAGCGGCCAGTTGGCAGAACTCAACTACCAGATGCCAGGGAGCCACAGTTACCTTAAAGCCTTGCAAGGCTGGAAAGACAGCCCAGGGAGTTGTGAAAATGGTTAACAGAACATCATGTCCCTAGGGGCAAAACAGACAGGCAAAAGGGATGCTTAACATCTCCAACCAGAAGAGGACAAGAACCGAGTAGCAGAGGGTGGCCATGTCAATATAAAGTCATGACTGGTCCCCAGATCTGAGCTAGTATTTAGATCCAGAACCCACTGACTAAATGTAAGGCCAGTCCCCAAGACCTAGGGACAACTATCTACTATGAGGATCCCTCCAAGAGCCCAGGAATGACCCACAGCTGTCACGAGTTACCAAGGTGACTGTACACTGTGGAAAGGGGAATGCCCAGACATTATAAGGACTACTGGACAAAGGGTCTGACCTAACACTGAGGTGGGCCTTCTGGGGCTAAATAACGGAGTCCTAGCTGAAGCCCAGTTGCAGTCCCCTGGGTCCAAAGATCCATCCAACTGATCATTTCCCTAATCCCCAAATGTGTAACTGTAATTGATATACTGGCAATTAGAGTAACCCCAACACTGAGTCCTTAGCCCAGGGATGAGAGCAGTCACAGTGGAGAAATCCAAGCAGAAGTCTCTGAAATTGCCCTCACCCCCACCTAGCCAAGACACTGAATAAAAAAACAATATCACATCTTGAGGGGGTTGGAGCTTGGCAGAGCTTAATGCCACCATTAAAGACCTAAAGGATGCGGGGATGGTGATCCCTTTTGTATCTCCATTTAATTTGCCAATCTGGCCCCTGGAAAGCCAGGTGAATCCTCGAGAATGAGAGTGGGCTACCACAGTTCAGCCAGTAGTAGTCCTGTTGTGCTGGATGTGCCATCACTGCTAGAGCAGGTGGCTCAGGCCTCAGATACGTGGTATGTGGCCATTGCTTTGGAATAAGATCAGAAAGTTCACACTCATGTGGAACAGACAATACTATTCATTTACTGTTTTCTCCAAAAGTATGTTAACTCTTTTGTCTTCAGTCATAATACAGTTCAGAGTTCAAAGAGATCTGGACCATCTGCACGGCCCACAGAACATCACAGATCCATTATATCATGGTGACTGAGTGGGGAAAGCAAGAGGTGGCTAGTTTATTGAAGACCTTGGTGAGACACACGTGCTCCTGAAGGTGGCTATAAACCCTAGGACGACTCAGTGACCTGCCACCTCAAGGTTTTAGGTATCCAGTGGTCATGGCTATGCCAAAATATCCCCCTCAAATCGATGCCTCTTGCATCCTCTAGCACAAAGAGGGAAGCTCAACACCTGAAAGGGCTCTTTGGGTTCTGGAGGCCACAGTCCAGAAATTCAGCCTAGGAAGTCTCTGATGGCACAGGAAGTTGCCAGCTTTGAGTGGCACCTGGAGCAGAGGAGGTCTCTACAAGAGGTCCAAGCTGCTAAGCAAATATTCTGTCATTTGAGTCATATGACCCAGCGGACTCTATAGGGTTGGAAGTGTCAGTGATGGGTAAAGATGCAAACCAGTGAAAGAACCACAGAGCAAGCCCCTGGGATTCTGGAGCAAAGCCAGGCCGCCGGCAGTGGAGAATTACACACCTTTTGAGAAGCAGTTCCCATCATGTGGCTGGGCCCTGGTTTAAATGAAATGCTAGCCTAATGAGCATCAGGTGACAGCACATCCAGAACTTCCTGTTATGAACTGGATTCTGTCAGAACTGCCAAGTAATAAAAGCAGGTGCAGTCAGCAGCAGTTCACTGTAAGAAGGAAATGGCAACCGAGCCTGGTTTGCTAACAGGTCAGCCTGGTGTGGAGTTGGAAGCCAACCATGGACAGTGGCTGCCTGACAGTCACATTCGGGGGTTGCCTTGAAAGACAGTAGGAAACAAGGGAAAGCAAGAGAAGCATCTTCCCAATGAGCAAGTGGTGCCCCTGGTTATGGAAGGAGAGCTAGATGCAGGAGACTATATTCACATCCCTGGGCAGTGGCCAGTGGTCCGGCCAGCTAGTCAGCGAACTGGAAAGGAAAGGTCTGGAAGACCACGGACAAGCAGGTTTCGGCAGAGGGACTTGGACAGATGTTGTAGGTGTAGGCACAAAGTATGAAGGTTTTTGTGTCACACATTAGCACCCACCACAGGAGAAAACTGAATGACCAAGCAGACTAAATGACCCAGACACTCTGTCACTGGTCACACTGGGACTGGCACAGTAGGCACATGAACAGAATTGGTTGCAGTGGCAGAAACGGAGGCTCTATGGAGGCCCAACAGCGGACCCCCGTGTACCAAGGCTACTCTAGGCTACTGCTGCCTCTGAACGTCCACTGCCAGCAAAAGAGACCCATGCTGAGCCCCAGATATGGCACTATTCCTTGAGGAGACCAACCAACCACTTGGTGGCAGATCAACTATATCGAGCCCCTTCCATCCTGGGACAGCCAGCGGTTCGTCCACACAAAGATAGGTTTGCCTTTTCTGTCCACGGAGCCTGAGACAGCAACGATATCCAGAAGCTTAGAGAACACCTAATCCTCAGGTGTGGAATTCCATCCAGGATGGCGTCCAACCAACACACCCATTTCACAGGAAAGAAAGTCAGGGAGGAGGCTCATGATATCAGGATCTATGTATACTGTACCCTCTAGAAGCTGCCAACCTCAATGAGCACTGGAATGGCCCACCGAAGGCACAACACAAGCACTAGCTTCAACAGTTTGAGGCACTATTTTTATGCAAGGATGGGGGGCCATCCTTCAGGATCTAATGCATTAAATCAGAGACTAGCATGTGATACTGTGTCTCTAATGAAGAATACATAGGTCCCAGATGCAAGGGACAGAAGCAGGAGTGGACATATTTACAATCACTTTCAAGGAGCCACTGAGGGCCATTGTGTTTCCTGTTCCTTTAGCTCTGGGTTCTGCAGGGTGGGAAGTACTGGTCCCCAAAAAGGGCACTCTCTTGCCAGGGGACACAGAACCACATTCTGTGGGTCCCAGTACATTGAACCTCAAGCCCTGGCCGCCATCAGGGTAATCTGGACTCCTTGTGTCTGAGGACCAGCTGACAAAAAAAAAGAGTCACCCTCTTGGCCAAGATCATTGAGCCTGAACAGTAGGAGGTGGCAGGGCTGCCTTTATACTGATATATCAGGAATGGGCAAAACACATGTGAAATAACTATTCCAAGTCTAGTACAAGGCGAGTCTGCAGCATCCTGATACACCAGAAAGCAACCACCAGGGTTGTGCCAAACAACTCAGGGGCCAACTTGACAAAGCTCCCCACAGCCAAAATAGAATAATAATGATTAATAATTGCAATGGAATAAAACCCATCAAATACATTTAAGCCCCTGAGTTCATCATAATAGACTTTAAAAATTACTGCTTCTGAGGATAACAGGGAACCAGCCCAGTTTATTATCTTAAAAGTTGAATAATTAGAAGAATTATGCACTTATCCTGCCTTTCCTATACAAACTCTGAGAAATCAAGTAGATGAGGGGCAGCATCTCCTTATAAAATTACTCCATCTAATAAACTAAAAAAAATGATGGGTTAGAACATCTCCATGTTGCACCCCCCTACCCAGCAAATTACTCCCAGGATGTAGGCACTGAGCATCAGTGGCTGCTAACAAAAAACAGTGAACACCAGGCATGACGTGTCCCCTGATGGAAAATGAGCACACCACCACCTAGAGTCTCATCAAAACTGTGGCAAATCAGATGTCTGGATCTAGGTGCTGATTTGCAGGAGATGCGGAGGGTGAAAGAGTAAACTGCACCACCAGCATAAAATTAGCAAAATCCAGACTGTGGAAAACTATGGATCAAATGGCCCAGGTTCTTCAACAGATAAACTGTAAGAGAAAGAGTACAAGGGACCCTTCAGGTTTAAAAAAACTTAACAGCTGTATCAAGTTTTTAAAAAACGAGACTAAAAATTACAGTGTGTAGGGATGCATGCTTGGGTGATAAAACAATAAATGCAAGGAAGTGATTATTACCGTAAATTGCAAGAAGTTGGAAGGAGGGAGACAGCTAGGGCGGGACGAGGAGCAGACGGGCACAGGGGAGCTCTGCGGAGACTGGTAGAGCCCCATGCTCGGCTTGGACTAGGCTGCGGGGAGCTTCGCTATCTGGCACCTTCACAGCTCCAACAACGCCTGACTCCTGCTGACCTCTACGTGCACTACGTGCAATGTCCACTCCTGACATTCCTCCACCCTGAGCACAACCGTCATGGTCGATACCTCCCCGGGTGTCATACACCCTCACAGCACTTGCCTCTCAGCTCCTCAAGGACAAGGGGTCTGGGTGTCCATCAGGAACCAGGACAGGGCTTACTACGATAGGTTAATGACAACCACCGCCATTTATCAAGTACTTAGTACGCATGTGCCCGTTGCAGTGTGCAGATAGAGCCATTTTGGTCTTCACAACCCGATGATGCAAGCACTATTATCATTCCCATTTTACAGATGAGTAAACTGAAGTTCAGGAAAGTTATGTATTTAGAGAGCTTGCTACAGTAGCAGAGCAAGGGTTCAGCCTACAGACTGCAGCTCCAGTCTGTGATCTCAACCACTGCCAATGAATTCGTTTACCCCACAGATACTTCCTGGGTACCTATCATGTGCCAGTTACTACTTAGTGGACAAACCATGTGCCTCCCTTATAAAACGTACATTTAGAATTAGCAAATAATAACAGTTGTCAAGAAGGGAAATAAAACAATTTAGGAGATAAAAAGTGGCTGAGACTGACCTGTTGGTATTTTAGAGCAGTTGGGGTAGGTCTCTTTGACGACATCTCGGTAGAGACCTGCGTCAGACAGGGAAGTAGACATCAGAAGAGCCACAAGCTGGGAGGGAGACAGTTCTGGCAACTGCAAACTAGTATCCAACATGCGTGGCCTTGGGCAAGTGATTAAACTCTGAACTTTGCTTTCATCACCTGTAAACCAGGGATAATCTACACTTGCCTTGCAAATGTGAGGAAAAGAGAGAGGTGTTGTGTAAAGCCTGGCTTAAGGTCATCTCTGGCCTAGGCCCACAACAGATACACACTGACGCCCATGCTGCCCTTCTTGCCCAGCCAGAAATCCCCCTCCCCGCTCCAGGCCCTCTTCCCACTTTCCCTCCTCCACTTGACTCCCCTTGGCCTTCAGGTAGACAGCTATAGTGCAGCCCACTGATACCCCCTGCCTGTAGGATGTTGTACTGCAGCTGTCTTAGAAGCCTCCAGTCTCTGGTCATCTCTTCAAAAATCCTTATCTAGGAACTCACCACCTGCCAGACACCAGGGATGAAAATGAACAAGAGACCCTCTCTCCCCTCTTGGAGCTCAGTCTAGAAAGTGGGTCCAACATGAAAGCAGGCAATGACAACTGGAGAGGAAGGACCAACACCTAAGAAACCACAGGAGCATTGAGGGAACATGAACTGTGCCCAGCAGGAATTAAGGAAGGCTTTACAATGGGTGACTCCTAAAGTAAAGCCTGAACAATGGGCAAGAAGTGAGAATGAGGGGAGACATTCTAGGCAGAGGGAACAGGAGATGTGACATCAGGGAAACACAAAAGAGGACAATGAGCCCCGGCTGGGTGAGTCAATTAGTTGGAGTGTTGTCCCATGCACCAAAAGGTTGTGGGTTTGATCCCCGGTTGGGCGCATATGGGAAGCAGCCAACTGATGTTTCTCTCTCTCTCAAATAAATAAACATAGCCTCAGATGAAAATTTTTTTTTTAAAAAAGGGCACTGATTGGTTTGAGGTGTTCTACCTGCTTATTGGATCTTCCTGCCTCTACAGAGCAGCTTGGTTGAAGAATAAAATGGAAGGAAGCTGGTTCCCAAGATTCTCAAAAAGCTGCATCACCTGCCATCCCAAGAAAAGTAAACCCCTGTCTCAAGAAAGAGCTTTTTTCCCTGAGGGCAGACAGGGTCTCAGGTGTCCTATGTTCCCACACCTGGTCTTCCTTACCCTTCAAGAAATGGCCCATCCTGCAACCTTGGCCAGGTCTTTTCCCCTCTGCGTCTCCACCTCCTCCTCCATAGATTAGGAAATTAGCCCTTGTCTGCATCGCCCTCAACCAGGAGAGTTAACAGCTATGAAAGCTCCCAGTGCTGCGGTGGGAAGGACCCAGGAGTCACAGGCTCCCGAGCCAGCTGGGGAGAGAAGTGATGCCGCGGCCCGGACCTCTCAGAGAGACCACACTGCCCCTCCACCACCCACTGCTCGGAAACCCCCCTGAAAATCAGGGACCCACACAGTTTTGTTTCAGGTGTTTTATTAAGTGGGCCATACTGTAGCTGGTTTCTAAGTTGCAAAACAACGTAAATTTAACAATAACATAGCCAGTTAGACTGTGACAAGCTTTTCTTTTCCTTAAAAAAGAAAAAGAAAGACCTAAAACACACAATGGAGGGTTAAATAAATAATATGAAAAAAAGAAAAACCTGTTAAAACATGCTTGTTTACTTCTGCGCAACTGCGTGTCAAGAGGAAACGTGACTTTCCGCAAAATAATACATCTCAGCATGTCTTCTTCCCAAATAATACTGACCCAAAAAAAGGAAAGAAAGGAAAAAGAAAAGATGTGGGACTGACTTGTCAGTGCTTGTAGAGGCACTACGAAAAATCCCTTTGATTGGAGCTTGGGGCTTCCACTCAGCACACCTGTGTGTGGCCCAAGAAAGCCAAATATCCGTAATAATGTTAATATAGAAAACATTAGTTTAAAAACGATGTGGAATGGCCTCATGAACGCAGCGAGGCAAGGAAGCAGAGTTGCCCCACACGCGTTGCCAGCCTCAGTCCGGGGAGGCTGCAGGCCCCCAGCACACGGCTGCGGCGAGGGAGGGCACCAGCTTCAAAATAAGCGGCACCAACCTCGTCTCCCTCTCCTATCACTCTTTCACATGAAAGTGTGTAAAAAGCAAATCAGCAAATAAACTCTAAAATAGATTATTTATTCCAAAAATCCTCTAGTTTTCTTTTTACAGTGAGTGTACATCTCCTCTCCATCTCCTGCACAACTCGCTTAAGTCCCTTGGGAAGATGGGTCCGAGCTGCAGGGTGAGTCTTTCTCAGTCCTATTGCTAGCTGGTGTTGAGAGGTTAGATGTCGATGCCCTTGACAAGGGATGTCTCCAGCGTGATATTGAACTCCTGCAATGTCTGCAGCACGCGAATCAAGGAATTGACAAGAGTGTGGTCTTTGATCAATGCCACGTCCTCGTACATGTGTGCAGTGATGGGGCAGTCGGCCAGCAGGGCAATCCAGTGGTGGAGGAGGTGATCTCTGGCAGGGCAGGATCAGTCCAGGTGGGTCAGAGGGGAAAGGAAGGGAGAGCGTTAGTGCAAGGCCAAGGGGAAACCTGCTCCATCACTCTTTTAGAGCAAAGTCTGAAGATGGAGAAGTAGATAGCTCCCCACAGCCCCCTTTTCCTCCTCTAACAGGGCTTGGTGAAAAGGCCCTACATGGCTTTAAAAGGCTCCCATGGAGGGACGCCCAGCCCCATGAGACAACCCAATCTGACCCAAACCAGCCCCTTCCCTGCCATCCCTCCCTCCCTCGACCACCCAACCAGACACCAAACCAGGCAGCACTTCATCTCAATAGCCCATCTCTAGCCAATAGCCAATCACTCCCCCCGACAGCTGCCACCACCAAAAATAACGCTAAGAGCCAACACCCACACAGAGCTTAGCACGGACCAGACACCGCTGACCTGTCACGGCTGACCCTATGATATAAGGTAGGCACTATGAGTGCTACTGTAACTCCCACTTTACAGAAGAAGAAACTAAGGTACACAGAGGTTAGGAAGCTTGTCCAAGATCACACAGCTGGTAAGGGGCTGATCTGAGCTGTGAACCTAATGAGTCTGGTTCCAGAGTCTGTTTTCCACCGCCAACTCCCTCCCTTTCCACAGCCTGAAAAAAACTACTGCCTCAAGCTTATTTGGCCTTCATGCCCTCACCTGACCTACTGGAATAGCCACTAAAAATCCCGCCTACTGTTCCGCATCCCATCTATGATACCAAATTAATATCACTGCAGTCCCGTGGTTAAACAACTCTGTCCTAACAGGAAAGGATTCTCTGTCCCAGCTCCTCAAGGGCTCTGTCCTTACAGCCAGCTCCCTGAAGCCTTCCCTGATCCTCCTCCTCTGCCTTTCCAGCATCCCCTGTACACGTGGACTTCTCCTTTGGACTCTCACAACCTTCTGCCTTGTACTGTATTCACTTGAGACAAGTGAACCTCTACATGGTAGGGGCCATGTTTTACTCAGCTCCATTCCCACCATCACAAGGCCTGGCACATTCAAGTATCTGTTGAAGGAAGGACTAGATACACTCTTTCAAATTGCACCAGTGGGGCGCTGCTATTCCTTCCCATCAAAATGTGCGGCCTTTCTGCCCCAGTTACACACACGCACTCTCATCCCCATCCCCAGATGTCCCCCCATGTGCATGGTATGTAAAGGAAATTAAGGGCCTCCTGGAAGCCCTCTAAGGCCTCATGTGCTCGAGAGCGTCTGCTCATTAGCCACCACCCACCCGCTGTACCACACCGGGACTGCAGCACCCCCGCCAAGGCTGGCTGCTGTGTACTCCGGCCCATGAGGCTGCAGTACCTGGCTCCCAAGCACACCAGCATCTGAAACTTGCCATCCTTGCCAATGTTCCGGGGAGTATTGTTGATTGCAGTGACAAATCGGCAGAAATTGCGGGCCCTCGTATGCCAGTTTTCCTCAGGAACAACTTCACTCTGCTCCAGAGTCTCATAATAGGTTTGTGCTTTTTCTGTGAAGAGGAGACAAGCTTGCCAACGACAAAGTCTCTTAAAACCAACCTACCCCTGCAGGCCACCTGCCACGGGCCTCTCAATGTTGATGTAAATAACTTACCAAGAGTAACATGAGTGTTGTAACGTCACTAATCACCTTTCAGAGTGTACCTTATATTCCTTGTCCTTATTTGTAAAATTTATGTGGCCCCTGATACAAAGATGGTCCCTTCCCTAGTCTTATGATTTAAAAACACTTGTGAAGGAGAAACCTGTTGCATAAAAATTCTCCAAGTGGGCGCAACACAGGGCCTGGGCCCTGATGCTGTCAACTGGCCTGCTAGATCCGCCAGGAGAAAGTGCGAGGACTCATGACTAAGCTTGTACGACAGATGTTTAGGAAGAGCCTTTTCTGTCCAATTTGGGAGGTGGGGGCAAAGGGTGGCAGGGCTTCTATCACCACCTTCGGGAAAGGGCAGGGCAAACAACAGAGCTAATCTGAGAGTCACCTGATTTGGCTTCTGTACCTCAGACCCCAGCAGTCAGCACCCATGTTACGGTGCTGAGTCCCCATGTCTCTGCGTGCTTTTCCCCTCTCACATCCTAGTCCAACTCACCCAGGAAATCCCAAATGAAGACATTTTTGAAGAGACGGGGCGATTTAAATCCATGCTGGAAAGCCTGTTCCAGGGCCGAGACAAGGCCACACTCTCCACAAAGCAACAGCGTCAGACTGCCTCGCTAGTAAGGAAACAGGGAAGAGTGACAGGCTTGCCTCAGCCAAGCTGCCCTCCCACCACTGCGTCCCCAAACCCACAACCCACAGCTGGGAGGGCAGCAAAAGACAAGCGGGACCCTTGTCTAGTCCCCTAGCACCTGGCACAGTGCCTAACTCAAAACAGCTCTCAGTGAATAGCTATTGAATGAATGGATAAATGAATAGATGATGGATGTGGGTCCCCACCAGGGGAACAAAGCCAGTATGGCCATTATTCAGGGAGACCAGGCAAATCCTGGAAAAAAAAAAACAGGAATACACACTGTTCACTAGAGGCCCAGGGATTCTGTTGGGTCACTGGTGTGTAAGGAAAACAGGGTAACCCAAGGCAGAGGCCCTCAGAGGAAGAACCTGCTCAATCTCGAACAACTGAGCACACACTCTACATTCTGGGCTGTCCAAGCACATGGGCCTGGAACATTATTCTCTCTGATTCAGTACAAAGCCCTGGGATGGAGGACAGGAAGGCTCACCTCTTTCTCAGGCTTATGGAAGTGCTTCACGATGCCATTGACTGCCTCCCCAATGGATTCCTGGATCTGCCCCGTGTTCAGCTCTGATAAAAATCAAGCAGACACCCGTCACCAATCTCGTCACCAGGCAAACAGTGCTTAGCTGACTGAGCAGGAGACTGAGGACATTGGGAGGGCCCATGGGAGAGGCAGGGCAACCTGGACCTTGGGAAGAGTGGCTCTCACCCACCCAACTTTGCTGAGCCAGCTCTTTCTAAAATCTTGGGAAAAAAGCAAAGCCAGTATCTTAGAGTTCTGTCTCTAACAGATGCTGGTAAAGTTCATTTTCCATTTTTACCCTGGAACTTTTGGTAACCAGAAGTGGGCCAAGACTTGGCTGTGAAGCCCAGGAACCAGGAAAGAGAAGGCCAGAAAGTAACCCCTCACCTCTCCAGTGTCATATACAAATAAGACAGAGGACCCAGGCCGGCCTCCACAAGCTCTCCCGGCCCCTTCCAGGCCTCTAGGGGTAGTGTCAAAGCCCCTGAGGCTGCTTTGTAGGCAGAGGTGGTTCCTGAGGCAGCTGTATAGGCTGGGATTGGGCTAACGTATCAGGACTCCTGGAGATCTGCCCACATTTCCCAGGCTGGGGAGCATGGGGGCCCAGCCTCTCTCCCTACTCACTGGGCCTGTTGTTGGGGGAGATGGCAACAAGCCTGCGGATGACACTGGGAGACTGCTGCAGGGGCGGCGTTCGGCAGGGCCTCTCGTCCACCTCGGGCTGGGATGTGAGCAGCTCTCCAACTAGGACCCGCTCCAGGCTTCCGTCGTCCATGCCCTTCCCCAACCACCGGCCACAAGGAAACCTAAGGGTCAGGCAATGGCCTGTCAGAGCTCCAGTTCCTCCAGTGTCCTTCCCCTTACTGCTCAAGGGCCTGCTCATCCACCCCATGGTTATCATCAGGGAAGCACGTGAATGATGAGTGGCCACAGCACCGCCACATATCTTCACTCGGCAAACCCTCGCTCTATTTTTTTCAGGTGCATAAGGCAGAGTCAAACACTCCACATACCCAAGCGTCAAACACAGCCCCTGGTCCCCCTTGCCCCTCTACCTTATAGCAGACCTGAGGGAAGACTTACTTGTAGGTATGTCCTGTGATCTCATTCCTGACCATCACATACTCCACCAGCCATTTGGCATACAGCCCAGAGTTATCATGGCCTATCTGCACAGTAGTGAGCTTCCCCAAGTTCTGGCACTGTGAGAGAACAGCCAAGTAGAGAAGTCGGAGTAGGAAAAGAAAACAGGAGAAAACAGTGGCGCTCCTTGGAAGCAGAGATCTGACTGGCTGCCTGTAACCTAGCAAGGAGGGAGCTCATGGTTCCACCTGCCAGCAAAGCTGGCAGTGTAGCACCACCTCCCGAGGGGGCCACGTTCGAGAAAGAAAATGCTGCTACGTAGAGGGAGAAGAGGGCCTGGGAGCAGGCAGCTTTGGAAATGGGATAGCAGTCTGAGGTTCAGAGGTCTTGGTAAACACTTGGGCCCAGCAGCTGAAAGAACTCTCGGGGATTTCTCAACACACCATGGACAGAGAGGTATGCAAGTTCAGATGGGTGAGTGCCTTCCAGCCAGAGACTGTTTAGACAGGGCAGGCTCCCCCTTCCTTGGGTCAACTCTTGGCTATGGCCTCTGATCATCTCAAGACAGGTCAACTCTGCTGATACATAACACTCTACAGAGCAAGGCCTCCAAGAACCCTGCAGAAAGCTCCAGAAAAGTAGCTGTTGCAAACTCAGATCCCCAAAGAGTCTGTGTTCCCAGATAACACATACCTCAAAGGTCATCTCTAACAGGTTCCTGGGGATCTGCAGTATCTGCGTCTCACCCAATTCTCCCGAGATGCAGATCCATGGGTTGGCAGTGAACATGGAGCCCCCCAGCTTCTTGCTCGGCACAATCAGGATGTGGTAGGGGATCACTGTTTAGGGGAAGCCACAAAGACATGGAGGGGGGTCAGGAATTCCTCCCATACCTGAGAGGACCCTGACCCGCTCCAGGTATGCTGATGTGTTTGTGGCCCCTGCTGTATCAGCCCAGCTGAGCCTGGAGCAGCAGGTCCCTAGGACCTAGTCTCTGGCTGGCTGAGAATATAAGTCAATCCCTCCCCTCAGTCTCACTCCTCCTAGGGTCCCCACCCAAACATCAAAGATCCAAGCCCAAGGGCAGGCTCAGAGCTAAGTCAACCTGTTCCTTAAATAATATCAGTGACTTGACATTGTCCTGAATTGCTTTTCAAAGCCCTTTTCAATGTCATCTCATGAACTCCATTATCCATCTCAGGAGAGGCCATGCAGGTCTTACAATGCCTTTTCTGCGGCACTGGGAGGGAATTAGCTTCCCGCAGGTCTCCTAAATTGTCGTTCAGTGATGCTTTTACTGAAGCCTACAGCCCTCATCTCTAAGAGGGAGCATGGATGTCCTTTAGAAACAAGAATTCATGCTGCTGAGGCTGCTGAGTCACGGGGCAAACAACAACTCCTGGGCAAATGTAGAGACCATTCCCACCCAACATCTTGGCACCAAATATAGATGAGGCTCCAGAGGCCTTCCTTAAACCATACTGAACCCTCTTCCTCACTCTGCAAATAGGGAGACTGAGGCCCACAGCAGAGGTAGACTCTGCTCATTGAAACATAATGAGTTAGGCCCTAGACCCAAGTCTCCCTTAGCAATCTGGAGTTCTTCCTGCTACTTCAGGAAGAGTTGTTTTTCCCTGTGGGCAGTTCTAAAACCTTCTGTGAAGCCAAATGACTCTCTCAGCCCCAAACAAAAGGGAATGTCTTTACAGGTATGCAGAGAGAACACTGAGCTTCAACACCCCACTCAATCCACTCCACCTTCACTGCCTTAGGCCGCGAAGTGCCAGAGAAGTGCCCAGGACAACAGTGACAACAGATGGCTCAAAGGACTGAGCTCCCAGTTCAGAACAAGAAGAAGAAGCCTCAGAGAAAAAACCACCTCCACGGGGGGCAAACGTACCTCTCTCCCACAGGAGCAAAAGGCAAACAGAAAGCACAAGTGATCATTTTTTTCTTAAAAAGGGGACAGTGAGTTAGCCTCAGGCAGGTTCATGAAGACGAACCGAGCAGGCTGGCAGGGAACACAGGGCTACTCACGGATAGTTGTGAAGACGTTGGTGAAGCAAAAGTAATCGACGGCATTGAAGGAGAGGAGGTGATAGAGGAACTGCTCCTTCTCGTCGTCACAGCGCAGGAAGGCGTAGCGCTTGTACAACTTCCTGTCAGAGAGGAGGCAACGCATCAGTCTCCCAGCCAAGAAAAAGAGGAAAAGGCTAGAATTATTCAGTTCTGGAAGGAGACAACTACTGGAAGAAGAAGATGTCAAGCCTTAAGTTCTTTAGAGCTATCTGAAAAAGGAACACCACAGTTGCTCTGTCTAACCCAGGGCTAGAGGGAAAGAGGCTTAAGCTACAGCAAGAACAACAAAAACCACACTACCTGTGTCCAAGGGTTGGTGTTATTACAATGTGAAGTGTCAGAAGGTGTGGGATCCCCTTCCTTAAACAGAGGGCTGATGTGAAATTCCCTCGGAAGACACAGGCCTTCTCAGGCTTCTAGCTTAGGGCGTCCCCCCAGTGGGCGGTGTTGGAGGCGCAAAGGTGGGAGGTCTCTGATCACCACTCATAACCAGACCAAGTCTCAGACCCCAGCGGACCTGAGACCCACAAGTCAGGACACGGCTCTGAATGTAAGTGTAAGCCCAGGGATGCATCAGAGACAATAAATGGCAGTGAAGGGAATGATCCAGGTCACGGGCAAGGAAGAGCTACACTCATCTTGCCCTTCCCCTTTTCTGACTTTCTCCCATCACCACCCCCGTCCTCACTGCTTATTCACCAAACTCCTTTGCCTGACACTGCAGGCCCTCTGCAACTGCTAAGCAAAACCTTCTCCAAGCAGAGGGGACACAGACAGCCAAATGCACAGGCCCTCAGCACAGAGGAATACACAAGAACAAACAAACAAAGGTAACTATCCTGGTTGCCGAGACTGCGATCACCATGGCCAGAGAGGTATGGGACTCAGCACACCTGTGAGGTTCTATCCAGTCAGGCTTGTAAGGTACTTTCAACAGGTAATTCACCAACCAAGGCCTAACATGTGCTGGTGCTAGAGAGGGAAGCACCTACCCTCCAATACAATCTAGGTGAATAAATCAGGTAAGGGCCACATTATAAGACTCCCCATAATGAGTTGCCAGGGGAGATTTAACCCTTTCGGTACGAGCGCTCTTTCCGCCACAACACTCCCGCTGTACGAGGAGCCACGCCGAAAACGCGCACATAGCACATGGTCAGTCCTCCTTTGTGTGAAGACTTTCCTAACCTTATATAAGATCTATGCTTAATAAAACAATGCTTTTTTCCAAGTGTTGTTTGTAACTTTAATATTAAGAGATAGTTATATAAAATTCTATCAATTATATAAGTAAAATTTATAAAAATTATATACAGATGGATGC